>JAHUTJ010066301.1:0-28020 GCA_036250325.1 Characodon lateralis
AAGAGAGAGCTGAGCCGAAAAGCAAAGCTCTCGATTTACCGGTCGGTCTACGTTCCTACCCTCACCTATGGCCATGAACTTTGGGTCATGACCGAAAGAACGAGATCCCGGATACGAGCGGCTGAAATGAGCTTCCTCTGTAGGGTGGCCGGGCACTCCCTTAGAAATAGGGTGAGGAACTCGGCCATCCGGGAGGGGCTCGGAGTAGAGCAGCTGCTCCTCCACATCGAGAGGAGCCAATTGAGGTGGCTCGGGCATCTATACCGGATGCCCTCCTGTGGACGCCTTCCTCGGGAGGTGTTCCAGGCACGTCCCACTGGGAGGAGGCCCAGGGGACGGCCCAGGACACGCTGGAGGGACTATGTCTCTCAGCTGGCCTGGGAACGCGTTGGGCTCCACTTGGAGGAGCTGGAGGAGGTGTCTGGGGAGAGGGACGTCTGGGCGTCTCTGCTGAGTCTGCTGCCCCCGCGACCTGGTCCCGGATAAGCGGAAGACGACGAGTACGAGTACATTGTATTTATGTTGAATAATTATCTTAATTGAATGACCTATGTTTAAACACCATGTTCTTGAAAGTTTGAAAGTATCTGTTAATTTTTAAACCTAAAAACAATTATTCCTGTGGTGTTTTGTAATGAGGTATCCGTAAATTTGTCTAGTTTTAATTTTTGTCCAGCCAATATGTCTGTCTATGTTCTACTTGTGTTGAAACTGTAAATGTATATTATCTGGACCAATTCAAAGTATGTTTATAAATGTTACTGTTGTGGTAAAAGGTGTGATCATTCATTTCTAATAAGCAAGAGAGAGAAAACATAATGTTAAGTTAGGGGACATTAATGGGCAAAAGCAGCCATGCTTTTATAAACTAATATTCAAGTCCAAGTGATGGTTTTACTATTTCAAAGAGATGGCACCATTCATATCACCTAGTTTAACACAAGGGGAAACGGTATCTTATATATATACAGGGGTTGGACAATGAAACTGAAACACCTGTCATTTTAGTGTGGGAGGTTTCATGGCTAAATTGGACCAGCCTGGTAGCCAGTCTTCATTGATTGCACATTGCACCAGTAAGAGCNCAGGGGTTGGACAATGAAACTGAAACACCTGTCATTTTAGTGTGGGAGGTTTAATGGCTTAATTGGACCAGCCTGGTAGCCAGTCTTCATTGATTGCACATTGCACCAGTAAGAGCAGAGTGTGAAGGTTCAATTAGCAGGGTAAGAGGAGAGTTTTGCTCAAAATATTGAAATGCACACCACATTATGTTTCAAATTTGACTTAGGAAGTTCAGGTTTTTTCGGCACTGTAGATCGCTTCACGTTGTCAATTCGATATTGAAGTTGTTTGACCAATGAATGATAGCCAAGGCCAAAGGCCAATGACATCTCCATCGATGACGTCTTGTAGAGATTTTGCCACCATCTTCTTTGCAACCTTTCATTGTCCGATGAGCTAACCCCTCCCTCCTACTTCCCTACGTCTTTGCTCAAACCAGCTCTCCATCCAACGGGTCCGGACTTCCCCTAACCTGAAAGGTCTTGCTAAGCAGGTTTAATGAAAGTTCTGTTTCCCTTATATTGCATCTCTGTGGAAACACTTGTCTTTTTCTGAAAATCCCAGGTCTTTTACTGCATGTTTTATTTCATCACTGTAGAGGCTTGAGTAAAAATCACAACTGTCCTTGACCAGCAGCAGCTGATTGCATCTAGGGCCAGCTGAGATGTAAGCCTGAAACATCTGATGTCTTTCTGATAGTGTCAAGGATATGTTTTTGAAGTTTTTTAAATGCCTTGCACATCTTTTAAAGTAGACATGTTTACTTTCAAAACGCATTGTCCACAACCTAATCAAAGGTCCAAAATTCACAATTAGGACTGGATAGTGCCGCAAGAAATGATGTTTTGGTTTAAGTGAAGTTTCAGGAAATTTTTTCTTGATTCCAAATATTCTTGGATTATTATTTCAAGAAAGGCAACATGTGGCAAAGAAATTCGTTGTGCACAAATCAAATCAACAATGTCTTTGAGCTGGAGAGTTGTCTGCCAAACATCATCTTGTGGATTTTGTATCTTGTCACCAATAATCACTGGCAACAGTCTCAGCAAGTTCCAGTTTTGAACAGCTTGACCTGAAAGCCTGATTGCCTCAGAGTTGACAGGGCATGGCTTTGTGAGAGCATCTGATCCTTTGTACTTGAATTGCTTGATTCAACGGTTGAACTGGGAATATGTAAACCATTTCTTTGTTTTAACAAAATATTTCAAGTACAGTGCAAGATCATAGGATATGACACCCTCAAATAAGTCATGGCCTAAGCAAGGTGGAAGGCCAGGTTGGCAAACATGAAAAGACTTTAGTGAGTTGAAGTCAGAGTTTACCTTGAGACCTTTGATGTCTTGATTGCTTCCAATCTGTCGATGATGGACAGCCAAGTTGTACGCTTCAGGGGTTTGCTGTGGACCACGAGCATTTGGATCACTTTGAAAGTCTTTTCTCGTGATTTCACAGTACCTACAAAAGTACTGAGAAGTACTAAAGTTTTCAGTGAACCCACCAATACTGTGTGATCCTAAATTGTCACCAGCAATACAGAACAGTGCCATTTTGACGGTTTCTTCACCTGCAATAATGCCATGTTCCTATAAATCTCTCAAATCCATGAGAAGTTCAGAGCAAACCTCAGCAATTCCAAACAACGAGCCAAAATACTTGACCTATTCTTTTTTCATCGCTGATGAAATTAATTACTTAAAGCTCCTAAACGGGCATCCACACCAACCAAATCCACAAAGAAGACTCACTGGGGACTCAGTAATCTGTGGAATTTGTCTTATTTGTGAAAACTGATGAAAAAAATGAAAAAGGGGGCAAAAGATGAGGTTATACTCCCGAAAGGTCTCGTTATAGAAAGCTTCATCATCACAATTAGGTGCATGGGCATTAGCTAGCATGACGCTTAGAGCTTCTTCAGTTTTGAGCGCTTTTTAAGAAGAGTCTCCTGTAAAAATAGAACTTTTTCTCCCAGCTGGTGAAGGTGATGTAATACGTTACTTTTCCTAATAATATCTCACATGGAAATCTGATAAGCAGGAAATAACAAGCCCAGATGGTGCTATGTATTTGCTCTAACTGCTCTGACAGACTGTAGGCATCCGCTCGCTGAATTTTCCTCTACTTGTATGGAAAATGACAGTAAGCAGATGTATTGCATGGCTAAGCTTCCTAAAGGCTGACACCAAAAACAGTATTATAACTTTTTAATCAAAAATCATGCCTGTGCTTTAGAACTCCAAATTATTTATACCCTCGGCAAAATTAGATTTAAGATTATTATCATAAACCAAGAAGTTTATTTTTGATTAGAAATTACAGGCATTTCCAAAAGCATAACAAGGGAGATCAATTTTTAAAAAGATAATTTCAACAAAACAAAAATGTAATCTCAAAATTTACCCTTCTCAATGGAATAACCTTATCTGCACAACAGCAATCAAGTCTTTCTTTGATGAGCTTTTTGCAATAGGAAATAGGAAATAGGAAATAACTGCCTGTCTTATTTCCTGTTAGAAGAAAACTTCTTGGTGAAAATAACTTTAAATCTGCTAAGTTTATGAATGATTCATTACTAAACTCTACTTTTAAAGGTTGAGTCTGTTGGAGCAAACAGTAGCTCTATAAATTATTGACATCAGGGCACCTCTTATACATTATATGCTAATTTATTTTGGTTGTCACATAAAGTCCCATATATAGAAATCTGAGTAGAGTTCTAGAGTAAAGTTCAAGATGGTTTGTGGTCAGATGAATATTCATTTTTTATAGCAAAAACAAACCAAAATGATAATGTTTAAGTAACATAAGAACACTTATCTATAGTCGTGGCCAAAGAAAAATAATAAAAATCTACTATTTCTCTAATACAACAATCTTCCCTTAATACTTTATAGAAGAACTAATGAAATGTGGCATCTCCACAGTGAGTCAAAGTAATGGTTGGGGCCATGAAGACAACTCTGCTTGGCTTTATTAAGCATGTAGTAAGGCCTGGCTGAAGGTCCCCTGCTATACATGGCATATTTTCTACTGACTCTCGCCACACACCTGTGCTGTTTGTTTGGCTAAATGTGCACAAATACACCCCCCCCCCCCAACTCACACACACTCTTTCTCACACAAACACACACACACACACACACACACACACAAACACATTGCGGCTATTGTTGCACCTTCTCTGACCTGTCTCTCATCTCTGAACAAATGCAGTGCAGGTCAGATGATACAAGTGCGAGATTCAGTAGTGGAACACTTAAAACAGAGTAAATTCTGTGTGTGTGTGTGTGTGTGTGTGTGTGTGTGTGTGTGTGTGTGTGTGTGTGTGTGTGTGTGTGTGTGTGGAGGAATCCTCACACTCACTTAATACATTCTTACTCTTACATTACCCAGAATGAACACAAGCCACGCGTGAGAACTTGTTAATTATTTCCTGGACAAAACTTTTTCTTTATTGACAAGTATACACTGTGAGGTTTTACAGGAAAACAGTTAAAACACATATTGTGCAGAAGATGTAACTCCACAAACAGCAGGAGGCAGTCACAGTACAGTCACTTTAGAGCAATGCTCCCACTGAAAAAAATACACAACAGATAAACAGTATTTGTCCTCTTCAAATGAAAACACCATGATTAAACACTGGTAGAAAGAGATCAAATGCTGAGCATGAAAAAAACATCAGAACTGCACAAAACTGCAGTCAGGCATGCATTGCTGTGATTGAACAGTGCCAGATCACAACTCTGAGAAGTAGATATCAGGTTTTCAAATATTTGATCAAATAGAGAACATGAGAGGATCTGTTCACTTACTGCATAGAAACAGTTTGTTCAACATTCCTGCTCATTTTCTTTCAGATGCAGCATCTTCAAAGTGAACGTGCTGAATCCTTTAAGTCAGACCAACTAAAGGATTGAAATTTGACCCTCCAGCAACAGTATATAATATTATGAAGCTTGTATATGTTAAAGGCGCTGAAGAGCAGTTCTACAAGTACTACAAGAATGTTATTGTATTCACCATCAGTTTTAGGATGGTGGGAATTCACTTTTTAAAAGAAACAATAATGGTGGTGTTTACTTGCCAGTATTAAAGAGAACATAATGAAACACAACAACATATCATCCTCTTTGTCACACCTTTGGGCTCCGACATAGCCTGTGTTGGAAATTAACTTCATTATTAAGCCATTTGCTCCAGCAGATGAAATGTCTGAAATTATGTGACTAAATAAAAAAAAAAAAACATAAGCACTGCTGCAGTCTACCAGAACAGAAGAACAATTTGTCTGGCTCATGGTCCAGGCAAATTAGTCTCTATAAATAGGAAACATTTTCCATTTTCTTTTGTTTTTGTTCGTTTTTGATTAATTGATTTAAATCTTTATACCAAACAGTCCAATTAAGGAACTGGAACAGCCGAACATACATAAAACAACAAAACAAAAAAACAAACAAAAAACAAGTATTATAGTCTTTTGTTAATGTTTTGCCAATGAAAAAGACAAATGATTGGTGGAAATTGATAATGCATCAAAGTCTCACAAGAAAACATGTTTGTTTCTGTTGTAGATCCACTCATCATGGACCTTAATATAATTTTAATTTGCAACTTTTAAGAATTTATATCAACAGTTTTTTCCAGGGTAGAATGAAAATATCACAAACAACTTCAATGATTTTTAAAATGGTTATAAAAAAAGGTGATAATTTAGGGTAGATTTTCTCTAACCCACACAGTTTCAAAATTATGCACCACTTTCACTAACGTGGTTAAATGTCCCTTTTTTAGTCATCTACAAGCTTTTGGCATCATTCTGGCCGCTTATTTGATGTCTTGGGAGATTTGGTAGAGTTCATTTAAATTAGTTGATTCCCTGGCTCAGACATGGCTTTTATGATTAGTCCACACTTTCAATAGACTTGAGGTCTAGATTTCGGGGAGGCAATTCCTGAATCCCAGAATGAGTCTGTGTAATCTATTCCAAATCCAGTTTTTATGTATGTTTAGGATTATTGTATGCACATCGCTATGCACAAATATCAACCATTTTACCCAAACTGTGATCCTAAGATAAAAAGGAAGTTACTTAGGATATTCAGAAACAATCCCACCTCCAGCCTATCATGCAGAAGAAGATGTGGGAACATGGGAAACTGGCATCTTCAAGCTGGACTAAATTCAGCAGCTGCCCACACAGATAAACTGAATGTCCTCTGCAGAAAACCTTCTGGTCAGAAACGTCCAAGATTGTGTTATTTGTCCATAATGACAAAAAAAAGGATATTTGGAGGAGTCAATGTAATGCCAGAGAACACAGTGTCAATCAGATAGTTGAAACTTGCACTCAATTGGGTGTTCTAAATGGACAGTGATCCTCCCAAACACATTAAAACTGGTTTTGACTGGTTTGTATTAAAACAGGCTTACATTAATCTTCTGCAAGGGCTCAGATTTCATTCCTATTAGAAATGCATCAACTAGTAAGGTTTGAACTAGGAAAGCAACCAATTATAGGGGCTTCTGTCCAGGAAAGTGGGCAAATAGCCAGCCAGCATTGTGATTGAACCTTGTTATTGGCTCCAAAAATATTCAGGCTTCTCAGCAACTTGTTGTACGAAATTTATCCAGATATTAGTGGGGATGGATTAATTAAGTAATAATTATTAATAGACCCTTAATGAATAATTTTGAACCTGTGTGAACTACATAAAAAAACTGCTCTGACCTTAAACCCAGTAAGCTTTAAAAAGTGAGGGCACAAAATCTGAAGTAATGGTAGAGCTGGTGGATGCGAAAAAAACTTGATGTGATTAAAGGCTTTCTGCGGCATTCAGCAGAAGCAGTGATCTTTACATTTCAGACACAGCATGCCGGAGAAGAGGTATGACCAACGGTGTAGAAAGAGGCATTGATGCACTGAGAAAATGTCTCTGCATGACACAGAGTCGACACCTTACTCTACAAAACAAACACTTTTTACTTTGACATAGTCCAAACCCCAGCCATTTTTTAGCTGCACAATATATCCGATCATGTGCTGAATAGTTCTACAACGCAACGCACATTTCTGATTCACAGGTCTGGTTGAGTTTTCAGCTGGGAAACAAAATGTTACATTCAGCAACAGATTCATAAAAGGTATCCCAGGAGAGGTTGGCTCAAAATAAATAAATAAATAAATAAAAATAGAGGAAAATGGAGTCAGGTTCATAAAGTCTCTTTACAGAAGCAAAAATACTGAGGCTGCCTGCAGCGGCACAACACTGATTATATACTGCATCAAACAGGCTGGATCTTTGGAGGTGGCTGTGATCTTTTGACATTCCTTATGAAAAGATATTTTTTATATCATAAAACAATACTTTATTATCAACATGCACTTTTACAGATTTGTGGCTGATTTCTGATCTACTGTTTTTCTAAAGTTTTGACCTACCAATACCGATTTTATCGGATTCCTTATTTCTCTTTAAGAACTATAATTAGCAAAATTCAAAAGTAATTTTTTAGCCTTACTGATGTCAAATATCACTAACTATTTACACGATATTGCCAAAAGCATTAGGTTACACCACTAAATCAATGAATTTCTGTCAGAGTCTGCAGTTCTGCTTCTCCTGCTAACCATCTTCCACCACCAGGTGCTGCTGAGGTCTGTGTCTCCTGGGTGCAACAGGTGTTTCTCATCCTGATGATCATCGGGAGGAGTATAAGAGGATGGATCGCCAACACTTCTTTGCCTGAGTGTTTTTGCCTACAGCAGTACCACTACCTGGCCAAGTCTTGTGTTTTGAAGATTTTCTGAATCTTGTACTTTTAGATTGAAGATAATCTAACTTACCGTTTGTCTCGCTCCTCCTAGGCTCCACGTCCAGTCAACGTCTCTGTCTGGTGACTGATCGCTCTCAAACCTCCAAAGAACCCGGATGAAGCTCCAGCTGGCAGTCCGCTTCTCTGGTAATCCTCCCTCGCATGCACGCGTCCTGTCCACCCTCCAACAATCCACTTCGCTCGGAGGCTCGCCCTGTTATTATTGTTTCTGTTTGCTAGAAATAAACCTCCAAGACCGTTGTCACTGTTCTCTGAGTGTTCTTCTGCATGTGGGTCAAGTCGGCCGTTAAACCGATGACAATTTCGGTGTTCCAATCACTTCCATGGATGCAGGTGTATCTAATTTGATGTGGAGAAACTCCACTGGCCTGCACAGAGTCCTGACCTCAACCTTCTTGAACACCTTTGGGATGCATTAGAAGGTAGGCTGCGATTCTAGTTTTCTCATTTAACTATAAACACTATCTTAAACCTTGTGGAAGATGTTTACAGAATAGTTCAATTTGCTATTGCTGGCAACGGTCAGTCCATCAACAAATTGGACCTGATAGATTAAGAACAGGATGTCATCAAAGTTCATGTACATGTAAAACTAGTGGGACAAATACTTTTGGCAATATAGTATATATTAGAAGGAGATAATGTCACAATATGTGTATGAGACAGGAGCTGCTGTAAAACAAGCTTGTCCTAACTTAATGCAAAGACAGAAATATTTGAAATTGACATTTTAAACTAGAGGTGGGCAGTTAATCCCCCATGCCCCTCAAAAAAACATAAGTATCTATACATTAGATTAATGTTATGTGATGCTTTCTGTATTCGTATAATTTTTCAAAAGTAAAAACAAAGAAGCCTGTCTGCTTTGGAGGGCCAAACCAATGGCTAAACAATTTTTCCAACAGTATATTTGGTAAACTGGAAATATATATATTTTTTCTTCCTCCCACAACAGTAGAGAGTGCAACTGAACTATAAAATGGGATCCACCCCATTGACAACGGGACCTACATACTGGTTTCACATAAATATTTTTGTTTCACACAAACAAAAATAAGAAAGGTCCCCCATATCACCAAGTTTAGCCTGGAAACTGAAATTCAATTTGGAATTTGTGAGAACAGGTTTGGGTGTTTTTCACAAAGTGACTGCACTTTTTACTTTTTGTAGATATCTACTTAGCTGTGTTTCTGTGTTGAAAACTCTTCATCCTGTCTCATTCTCATTTTGTCTCTCTGGTGTTGACCTTGTTTGCAGTGGTAAGACCAACTTATGTATAGAATGAAAGACACTGGCTTCAAAATATACAGGTAGGTTTTTCAAAAGCAGCATATTTGAATCTGTGCGTAATTAACTCTGTATGTCTATTTGAAGTGGTTTGTCACATATATCTAAAGGGCTGGATGTGGTATGTGGGCCTATGTGTGTTTTAAAGGCTAAAGTATTTGTAAACATCAATCTCTGTTTATATATTACCTTCAGAATGTAGTTTTTTTTCTTCACTCCAATAATTTCAAAAGGCTGCCAGTATTTCCAAATTCAGTATGTGCCATAACTGCTACAGGTTGAAAGCTGAAAAGAGTATAACAGTAGTGAATTTGCTGTAATACATTCAGCATTCCGGTTTTCTGCTGCCACTCCCTGGTTAAAGGTTGCAGCTTTAATGAACAAATATGTGGCTGTGGAAAATAAATTTTCCTTTTAAATAGCCTACTGCAGTTTTTGTTCCCTCTTTAACTTCATTTCAAACACCTTACTGGTCCTGAAAATGGTTAACGGTGAGTCTTTTTCTGACAGTAACATCTTCCACATTTAGCATGACCCGTTACCATATTTACCGATGAGATTTGATAAGTGAATTGCTGATCAGGACCCTCAAGTGTGTGTACGGACAAAAACCTTGTGGCGCAATGTTTGAAATGAACATTGCGTGAAAGTGTGCGGAAATCCAGGAAAACTTTTGACCTGCTGTGAATATGTGCGGCAGCCACACAACTTTTTCAATTAACAACAAACTGCAGATAACAAAACCTCACCTAAATACACTGAAATAAGACTCCATCCAGTTTTATTTAATTAATGGAGCATTAAACTCATGTATTTTCATGAGTTTGAAAATACATGAGTATTTTCAAACTCAGTTTGTGCTGTTATTGTCAAACAGCACAAACTATTTGACAATATCAGTTTGTGCTGTTATTGTCAAACTGAATCACATTTAGCCTCATACAATACCGTAACACCTCAGAAAATGACGGACACAACCTCAGTCAGATGTAAACTGTTAAACGTCCTGTTTCTGTCACTTGTAGATGTTAATGTGCATCGGTCTGTGCACAGAGGAGCATAAAATGCATGTGAATCATCTAAGGGGCACTTTCATTCTCACTGAAAAAGAAAACTGTGTCGGATCAGCAGATTAATTCCAAATAAGTCAGGTTTGATGATTCCCAAGGTGGACAAGTTGTAGACAATCACACGTCCATAAATAGCTGCGTAAAGTTGTGTGAAATTGTGAAACAGTGACAGCTTTGGCACAGCTGGAGGACATTGCCAATGGAAGAAGTCAGAGGGAGCGTTTTTTCAGAGATCGTACTGATCTGCTGACTTATGAGCCGCTTTAGATTGCCCAGGGCAATTATTTTGGAGCTCTACACCTCAGTGTTACAGAGAGAAGCAGGAGGAACCATGCGTCGTCGGTGCCAGTTCAAGTTCTCATTACACTGTGGTTCTTTGAACTGAAGCTTTTCGTTGGGAGCACCATGATAGGTCAGGTATTTAACGGTCATCCCCACGCCTTGCCATGCCAGACCTATGGGATGGCCATATCTGTATGTTGCTCAGATATAGAAATTTCCCCTAAACTGTGGCTCTCATTTGCAGCGAGGAGTTGATTTCCCAATATAATCAGAGCTATGACTGCACTCATATTGCTATAAGGGCCCCTTGTGAAAAGGATCTAATCAAATGCATTTTGAATAGAAAGCATTTTCATTCAATATATATGCAACCTATTGCTCTCTTAGCATTATTTCCACCGAAAGCAACAGGTTAAGTTCTTTGACTATCACAGAACTGTTGTCATGGTTATTTGGACACGTGGTGGGTGCTTTCTGGTTATTTATACTACATTGCATATGTATTCATAGGGGTAGGGGCCGGGCATTCCAAGAACCACGTGTGGCTACATCAAATTCACCGCAAACTGGGATGTATGAAGGCTATGTGTGCCGTGACGTATCTACGTTTCATTCATTTTTTTGTGTGCCCCAGGTTTCAGAATTTCTTCCTTCCGCTAACTTTTAGTATGAAAGCTGTGCACTCTTTCGTACATGAGCCCCCAAAGCCCTGAAAACTGTCTGATTCGGGTCACCTAAAGAGTTATTAGCACAACTCTGTGCTACCAGTATGTTTTCATCTTTTTTAAATCGTCATCATATCCTGTTTTTATAAACAACAATTTCCTCATTGCACTATAAGTTATGACGTAATTAAGGTGAACTTGTGTGACACACTTTAAACTACTTATATAACCAGCAGATCTTAACACAGACTTAAGTGTGCTCATGTGTCACTAATATCTATGTCTTAGTGATGAGACCTTCCAGATCATGAATCATACAGTATCTGTGTGTGTCACTGTATGTGGCGGGCTCAGCTTCTTGTGTGCCTGGCTAGTTGCCTTTTCCACTTCTCAGCTGTAATTAGCATGATTGGAAAGAAACGGATGGGTAGCAACCCAGGAAGAGATGGTGCTGATGAGGCTATTCACCCTGCTGTGTAGCCTGCCTGGTGCCGCTCCTCAGCAACAATCTGCCATATTTTGTCTCCATCACTACCTCTTTCATCTGTGACGGCTGGCTGAGAGAGCGTGTTTGTGTGCTTGAGAAGGAGAAAAGGACGCTCATTGCAGAAGCACTCGTTGGAACAAAGTCGATTACACATTTATTAAAGCTTCAGCCCCTCCTTCACCTTCTCCACTCGACCCGTCCACAGTGTAGGAGCACAGTCTGCAGTCTGGAGACAGACTGAGAATCATTCTGGCTCTCTGGTTATGCTAAGGTTATAATAAGGTGATGAGGTTGCTTTCTGGAGTGTACATTCACAATGTTCACTCAACTCCTACATTCCTCCTTGGCTCAGACAGCTATAAATGATGCTATGAGAGTATTATATCATAGCAGGCCTATTACTGACTCCCACATTTGGTGGTTCATTTCTGTTTTTATAAGCCATAAATAAGCCATAAATCAGTCTTAGAAAAAATAACTTTCTCACAGCTTGTAGATTCAATAAATTAACAGACAAGGGTTATAGTTTGGAAGCAAAGAATGGTTTCTATGGGCTCTAACTTACGGCACAGGTTGTATCCTGAGTGGCTATCGTTTCGGGTGGGGGGTGGTTAAGTTTATTTTCTGAGTTTTGCTCCCTCATGCAACCTCTGCAGTCAGATACTCGGGTATAATGTACCGTCTTTTTATTACACAGGTCGCTGCCTCTCTAAATCAAATGGTATATCAATAGACACCTATCTTTGGTGAATCCATGGACCAGAAAAAACAAACAACAGAGTCAGATATTTCAGTACTGGATCAGCTGTTTACCAGTGAAGCTTTAACTCCTTATCTGAAACCATTTGCATTTGAAACTGAAGCAGAAAAAATAAGAATTTCAATTAGGACAGGAAGAGCTAAGAAGGTGGCTTGAAAACATTTAACCCAATTCAGCATTGTTATCAGTTAAGACTGAAATATGGTTGAGGAGGAGTACATAACACCTTGTAGTGTGGTGCCAGCTGGAGACCCTAGTAGTAAAATGTTAATTAAAAAAATTGTAGAAAGAGAGGTTCCATATAACAAATATATAACAAAGTCTTAAACAACACAACTCTAAACCCAAAGACAGAAAGCTCCAGTACATCTGCTAACAGGAGATCAACACTAAATGTACAAAGTGCTTCATTAAACAACATAGTGATTGTCTCCAAATTTATGGTTGAATTTCTGGATGAGTTGTATATTTTAAAATATGAAAATTAGGTTCAACTAAATTGTCACAGATCTGTAAAAGCCCAAAATAAATTATTTTTTTATAGTTCAGTGAACTCACCTTGAAAAATGTACAAAAATCCATAATTTAAACTGATTGAACACCAGGCCAGACTCTCTCTGTTCACAATGCCTGTCTAGAAAACTGGGAGTTCTATGAATTTTGGAATGCATTCACTACATAATTAGACTTTGCTCATTCACTCATTTAGTAACGTAGATTATTTTATTTTATTCTATTTTATATGTGAGTATGAATCCAGCCCCATCAGAGAGCATGATGGTGCTTTCTCTTTGCAATTATCGGCTAGATTTTTTTCAGTTTCAATATAGCTGATATGCTTTGTCCTTAGTTTGCTCACTAGCTTATTTTTTGCCAAATAATAATTAATAACAGAGTGAAAGAGAAGTTTGCACTTTCTTGAATTTTTTTATTATATTTTAAGTTGTGTGAATCTGCATGTTTTCACTTTGCTGCTGGTACTCCTTAATTTCCCAACTGAGGGACAATATTCTGTTAAGTATGTGTTTCATGATGCACACCACAAAACTCACAAATATCCCCCATCCTCCAACAAACACTGGGAAGTTCAGGAATAAGTCCTTGAGCTGTTTTATTTTCTTGTTTTCACCTATTCCACTACTTGCTGTGACCCATTTATTGCCTTTCGTCATTGTTGCGTTGTCTGTATAAATTAAAAGCGGAGAGACCGAAGGATGTTCATTGTAACTGGTTAACTCACACTGGCATTACAAAAAGATGGCAGACACAGCTACAGTTTTACATTTTTCCTTTTTTATATTTATTTCTAATCTATTTATCTTAAAAACACATTCGGCATCACTGAACTAAGACAGGAAGTGTTAAGGTTTACATTATCAGTGTTTGTCCAAAATGTTCACAAGTAATTTTTCTCAAGTCCAAGTCAAGTCACAAGTCTAAAAACAGACAAATATTTTCTCATCTAATCTTATAACATTGCATTTTTGTGGGTTATGAATTTAAATCCAGTACTGTTAATCCTTCATCATAAATTAACACATTAATATTTAAGTTACCTGACAACCTTTAAACTTTTATCAGCAATTGTCCTTTATTCTTTTAATATTAGATCAACATTTGAGTACTGTTATTAGCTTATTTGTTATTTTAACAGTTGATAAACTGTAATATTTTTCCATTAGAAATATGATTATACATTTGTGTTTAAAGGGATTACATTCAATTGGAATCTCTAAATTAATCAAATTCACTTTTAGCACACTTAATTTTAGTTCATGCCTTTCCACTCCTTCACTAAATAGTGCACTCAAGGGGTTGGGGGATCAGAACATATTTAGGATTATTAGGAGACCATGGTCAAAATCTACATTTAAAACTTTTGTTGACAAGTGTAAACACCAAGCATGTTCGATATTGTTAATGTTCCATGTCCAAAACAATGTTTCAGATGGAGTGCAATGAGTTTTACTCACGATTACCAGAGGCAAAGATTGTTTTTAAGACTTGCATGAACAATCAAGACGTGAGTCTCCAGTGCACGGGTCTAGGTCAAGTCTTAGATTTTTGTGACTTAAATACTCCATGAGTTTGAGTCTCTGTGTGTTAGTTGTGGTTATTAGGTATTGAAAATGATCTTTTCATCTATATGAATGTTAATGGTTTAAAATATTTTTAAATATACCATCTCATATGTAAATATTAACACATAATAATACACATTTAAAATGTGAAGCTTCATTTTTATAGCTATTTTTAGTTTCATTGATATTAACAGGGCTTTTCATCTCAACAAATACTAATAACTTGCACTCTGCACAACCGTTGAAGCTAACCTACTGAAAGAATTACATTGAAAGATGGTATATTTTCCCATTTAGTTCCATGACTCCAGATAATCCTAACAGGGCCAGTGGCGCCAGTCTGGTTTATAAAATAAACTGCTTATAATGCTCGTTATTTTCCCTGGCACAGACTTGCACAAGTCTCTGTGCTTAAAATATAATAATGCTGATGTTCCTCTTCAACAGAGACTGTTGTATTTCTTCAACTTTAAAAATTTTAAACTGTTTGAAGAAGACTGGTCACAGGTGGGCTCAGGTGGCATTTTGCTTTTCTAAGTCAAGGATGGAGACAGGTAAAGCATATCCACACAACCCCTTTGAAGCAGGTGAGGGATGTTTTCAAATGCTACAGTACTGGTCAAATGTTTTAGATACACTTTCTCATTTGTGTGTGTGAATGTGTGTCTCAAACCTTTGACAGGAAGTGTTGACAGGAAATGTTTTATTTGAACGAGTTTAGAAGGATTATATTTTACTGGAACTTTCTTTTCATGCTGAGCTGTACTGCTCTCCAATGCTTGTGTTATGATTTGGGGGTGTTTGGTTTTTGGTTGCAGGTTTTTCCTCTTATGTTTCTCAAAGTTGAGTTTTGGAACCTGCTTCTGTTTATTGTTTTAGTGGTGGTGCTGTTTTGGTTTCTTATTGTTGTATTCTGTTCATATTGCTGTCTGGATTATGTTTCTTAGGTTTCATTATGTCTGACCAGCATTTAGTTCCTGCCACGCTTTGTTTTCACTCTGTCTCTGTTAAGCAATCAGCTTCATTCGGCCCACCTGCACATGTCAATCAGCTTTTGTTTTTCATGTGTGTCTCGCCATACATATACACCCTCATTCTGTTCATTCCTTGCGGAAACATTTCAGTTCCTCTGGTCATGCCATACCTGTCTTGCTTGCCTGTCCATGCCTGTTTATTGTTTTTTTCCTGCCTCCTCCTGAGAGTGAGTTTTGTTTTGCTGAAAATTAAAGCTTTTACTTACAAATTAAGAAGTCTAGTCGGCTAGTCTAATCTGGTGTCCTCCGTCTCGCTAAACCTGACAGCTTAATTATTCTAAATCCATTCCTCTGATATATTGTATAGATTTTGGGCTTTACACTGTTGTGTGGAAACAAGTGGGCTTCTAGGTACAGCTTCCGCAAATACAATTGTCATTTTTGCATAATACAGATGCAGGAATAGATCATCAAGACCATTCATCCATGGTAAAGGAGGAATTATTTTCATTTTAGTTTACGAACACAACTTTATATCCTTGAGATCTTTAATCTGTTAACATTTCTGGCAAGCCAGCCAAGTGTTTAATAATGCATTTAGACAGAATTTTTATGACTGTGACAATACAAATCAGAGAAATGGGATTTTTTGAGATATCACTGCACAAGAAAATGTTTTTATAATTCAATCGTACATTTTGTCACATAATTCAACAGCAGCTTATATTTTTTTTTCTACTCATGACCTGGAGGTAGCAATCTTCCTTTTTTCAGTTCATAAACATGGCCTCACACTCGGAGGACCCAAGCCTTATCCTGGCTGCTTAACACTCGGCTGTCAACTGATCCAGAATATGCTAAAGATCAAGGTTGGAAGACAACAACAGAACCACATCTTATCTGCAAAACACAAAGATGAGACCCATGGTGTTTCCAAGCCAGACGCCTCCCTCTCTATGACTATGCCTTGAGATCCATTCCATGAACAGCACAAACAGGATTGGTGACAAAGGGAAGCCCTGGCTAAGTCTAGGAACAAGGCTGAACTAGTGCTGAGAATGTGGACACAGCTTTTGCCTTTGTTATAGAAGAACAAGTAGACCTAAAGCCCCTTACAAATTGCCTCAGGGATCAAGGTCATAAAACTTCTTCAGATCCACAAAACACCTGTGGACGCATCGTAACGATGATCTCACTACCAGTCTGGTTTGAGTTGTTCTCCAGCCTACAGTCACAGGTAGATTTTATTATTTTGACATTAATAGGCTAAGATCCGGACTGCTTCAATCACTACACATGCTTCTGGCTTTACCATTCAGATTCTATCTGTCCTAACAAACCAAGATACTACTGTGCACGGTTGCTTTTTGTATTTTGTTTCAAATGTTCTCTTTGTGAGTGTAAGGCATTCATAAAGGAACTTTGCAATCACACCCTTACTGTCATTGAGTAGAACATTACAAGGGCACAGCTGCTCCATCTATATAATAAAAAATGTCAGCCTTTCAGTCAGTCCTGATTTCCAACCTACAAAGTTCTCCTGAAATCTGTGTACTTTTAATGACTAGCAACCCCAGTCGTAGGCACATTATTTTGTTGATTAAGTTTAAGACTTTTTCTACCTTTACAACAACGTTCACAGTGAAAGGGAGACTGCTTCTTGTTGTGTCACGTCACCTTCTCTGTCTGCTTATCAATTAGTTTTATGATGTTTAAATCAAAGTGCTACATTTCTGAAAAAAGAGAACACTTTTTTTCTGTACGTTTTCCATGCATATGTTTGACTGGAACAGAAGATAAATATGTTAGGAGCCGAATAATCACCCAGTCATATCAAAACAGAGAGCTAACATGCTAGCCATGGCCCAGGATAAAGCAAGCTGTGCAGCATGAAACTAGAAAGGTTTAAGCGTGGGATTATTGTAGACTGCAGAAGAGAATCTGCAGCTCCAGGGCACGCCTCATCAATTAAACAGTGTTTTGTGGCATCTTTAATGTGCACACTATTGCACTGATTAAATAAAGTGTGTACATTTTTTCAGGCACATACATGAACTGGATTATATTAAGTTTAAAGTAAGATTTGAAGTCGGTATTGGCAGATGCTTGTTTAAGCTAACTGTGTGCCAGAAATAGTCAGTTGTGACTGGTGTTTAGGGGTGGGTGTGCAAGTACCATTTTCTCTGTTATTTTGCCAGTAGTACTAATTTTAAAACAGAAAGTAAACCAACCATATTTCTCACATAAAAAGATCTGAAAATAAAGCCATTCCCTTATTTGAACAAAAACAGGATTTGAGACATCAGTACCTAGCTAAGACTTCTTGGATGCGCTGTCTTTTTTACATTTTTTGAGTCAATGGCTAACTAATGACCAGCTTTGCTGTTTGGCAGATGCCTCTAACTGAGCCTCTGTTTGTTCCATAAAGAGCAAATATGTAAATCTAGTGGATTAAGCTGCTAAGCACACCGCAGGAAATCTTTACAACATTCAGACATCAATTCATCAAACTGATCGTTTAAGAAAAATTAAACAATCAAAAACCACAATACAGAAGCATTTTCCACAGATATCACATTTGAACAAGTAATACTTTGTTACATTAGACCATAGAGTCATTTTTAAGAGTTTGAATGAGGGGACTTCAACAAGGTATTAACTCTAAAAGTACAGTTTACTTATAGTACATATCTGTATCTATTTATGTGGGGGTGTAAATACTGTAGGATGTAACAGACTGCCCCATGGGGTGTCTACCCCCCCCCCCCGTCTCTGGACAACAGCAGTCTGAGCAGCTGCTGTGATCCTCAGCCTTTCACAGACATTATGCTAAGCAGCAAGGCACATGGCTGCATGTTAAAGAGATACAGATCACTGACTTTCAACATTTTATGCCAAAACATTCTGTAAAACCTTCAAGCCTGATATTTCCCCTAGGTAGCTGGATTACACTTCAAAAGTGCCACTTTAAAAATACAACTACATGACAGAAATGATCATCTACGCCTCAAACACAGCATGTCAGACGTGAGTTTGATCATTTTTACAACAGAGACCTGTTTACTCCAGACACAGACACAGAGAAGTTGGGTGTAAATTTGATCCTGCCATTTACATAGAGACACAGCAGCTACCTACTGTTAAACCTTCACATTTTGGAAGTGGGGTCTACTCTAATGCCATAATTGAGTGTTCAATAAACACTGAGCAGGTTCACAGAACTTTAAGAAGATACGTTATTCATCAGCTTCACACATTGTTTAGATCTGGTGGGTTTTGAAAAACGACTTTCCTTGATATGCAGTTCAGGATTCAAGTCAAAACTGCCTGCTGCTACTTTTCCAGAATTTAAAAACTGTGTTGATTTTAGAAATCGTGCTGCCAGCTGTTGAAGTCAATGTTTTGACAAATGAAAGATGAGCCAGTCACTGCTGGTGTTTTCACTGATTGCCAGAACTTCTCAGAAAAGCCCACAGGGGATCCTTAGCGCACTCTTTGAAGGTGATACACACACATTCTACATGGTACAGTCCCGATACGGTCCTGCTCAGACAGATAGGAATTGGCATTCGGATCAAGTCGCACACATACATGCAGAAATTCAGAAATTTCAGAATTAATACTTTGTTCCTTATGGTGGAAACTTTGCAGCGCTCCTTTTGTCACCAGCTTTTCTTAGCTAGAGGTGTGAAGAATTTCTTCTCTTTCAGAGAATCCTCTCTGTTAAAACTAGGCCCTAGTATGCTCATATCATGCTCGTCTCATGATTTATGGTGGCTCTAGTCCAAAATAGACTGTGTGAAGTCACACAGCTTGTGTGATTGAAATTGTGTGAGCTCCTTTTCTGCACTGAGAGATGGGTGCATTGAGGAGTGAAGCTGTGAAGTTTGGAACTGACAACATCTGCTTCAGTTTGGCTTTCAAGCTGGAATGTTATTATCTTGGTGTAGTGCTCTTTGCTGCTGTTTGGCTCTAATGTATGATAAATATTTATCTGTATTAATTGTTTTACACAATAGTGCTGTAGGTGAAGGTTGTGCTCAGAGAAGAAGGGTCAAATTCTCTAAGACGATGTTCCGATAAAACACACTGAAAATATATTCC
This sequence comes from Characodon lateralis, assembly GCA_036250325.1. NCBI lineage: Eukaryota > Metazoa > Chordata > Actinopteri > Cyprinodontiformes > Goodeidae > Characodon > Characodon lateralis. The sequence continues at coordinate 19,610 of JAHUTJ010066301.1, forward strand.
TTAGAAACTGACAGTCACCAGCAGATAAAGTCACACGTTCTCTCTATACTCTGCCTGAATCCCTTGAATGCAAATACAGCACTGTGATCAGTTAACTCGCGCACTCTTACTGCTGTCTGGTGAAAAGCCACCTGTGCTTTATTCCTGTAGGTTGTTACTGGAGAAGAAACCAGACGTCTCGGATACAGTTTTGGAGACGCTCCGTGATGATGACCCGTTTGAAGTGAGGTCCAGAGAGGAACTATGTGGTCGCACCCCAACAGCAGCCCTTCCAGGCCCAAGACCTCCTTTAACTTTGATCTTGGGCTGCTCTGCTTCCTCCCCAGCATGAAGAACAGTAGAAACAGTGGTCTCCATTCGGCTTCCTTTGTAAACACTGGTCTGGGTCTGCAGATACCGAGTAGACTTAAGTTCCAGGCCTTCATAAGAGCCTCGAGGGACACAGGGGCAGCATCGGAATGCTTGTTTGAAACCAGCACGGAATCTGTAGAAAAAAAAACGAGAGGGTAAATATAGGTTACTAAGAAGGCACACATTACAGCTTGTCTTGTTATTCCCTTTATAGACATTTCAATGCTAACGGAGAAGCGTCATCTGCATAAGGATGGAACCCACCATATATGATGGCCACCAACAAATGATGGTAACACTCTTTTATATTGAAGTTAATACTGAGTGACTGAAAACTTTTAGCTGTTTTTAGTATCAGTGAGGGGTTTCAAAATAAAGTCAGGGGAAACACAGATGTGTACCAAGCCATTAAAAAAAAAAACTGTATTTTCTGGAACTATGGTTCTCAACCTGTGGTACAACTACTGTATCTACTGACAGCTTGAACTTTGAAGAAGTTTAAACATTAATTGTTTTCTAGGTTCATGCAAACAAATGAACTGTGGTGTAAAGCTAAAAAGCACCATCAGCAAAAAAAAGTGTGTTTTAAACATATTGAATATTTCCTGAATTCCTACTCCAAATTAAGGTAGACAACAGAGAACCAGAAGTGAGTGCAGGTGGCTTTTTATGCCGTGACCCACTTACCACTGAATTTGGATCTGGGAATAACATAAAACCCAACCAAACTATTCCAAGCAGTGGAATTTGTGAACTAACAAGCTCCCTTACCAGGGATAGCTATACTAGCAATACAAGCCATGAACAATCTATTTCCCCATTTTGCTTTATTAAACAGTGCCACCTTGAAGTAACATGTTCTAAAAAGAAGGTCATACAGAGTGTGTGAAGGAGTTGTAGAGATAACATTTTTCAGAAGTTTAACTGAACTGATTTTTAACAGGGATATTAATGTTTTATATGTGAGGCAGCCATATTGGATTTTGAGGATGGGCTGCTGAGAAACCCTTGACATTCTGACCGAACTTTCCAACAAACTGAAAAGGTCCAACTCCAGATTTTAAAAAGTCTGTGATGATGGGGGTACTTGGAAGACTTGAACATGGGTGTGAGTGTGTGAATGGCTGCAACACCTCTTGAAGTGAATGCAGTATTTATACGTTTATATAAACCACCTTAAGTTGATGAATATCAAAGATTTTTTTTTGTGTTTTTTTGTTGCTTTTATTGGTTTTTACTTTGTAAGGTGAACTTGAGTGCCCTGAAAGGTGGCTTGAATAAAATGTATTATTATTATTATTATTATTATTATTATTATTATTATTATTATTATTATCCTGAACATACACAGTGATGTCACATCATTCCCACAGGTGATTTGACAAGTGGTGCTTCCTGTTTCTTATAACTATATTTAAAGGTAAATTTACTAGTTTCCCCTCTTCTAAGTTTTTTATCATTTCATTGACCAATAACCAACTGCAAGTAAGGTGTAAATGAGGGAAATGTGTTACCAAATATAAAAAGGCACCAATTTGATTCCCATCAGATTCCGCTTCTCTCAACATACAGAGACAGGTACAGATATTTGATTCAGATTCAGATTTGATTTAATGGGAGACATTAAATGTCTCTAGTGGACAATGCCTCTAAGGTGTGTATAGAGCCACTTGTTTAGCAAGAAAGTAATCACAATAAGGACATGAAAATAAAGTGGTTGGTCTGATATGCTGCGTCCAATGAGTGACTATTCAGAAAGCTTTAAAACATGTCATAATCTGAATAGGCTGTTTACACCAGCTACAACCTCATAAACTATAACAGTAACACATACAGATTCAGAAAACTTTATTAATCCCAGAGAGCAATTGATTTCGTTTTAGACCCATTCATTACAAAGTCTAAATACTATATAAGGGTTAAAATGTGTTCAGACAGCATCAACATGCAAGATGTCAATGGCACAGAGTGCAGATCAGATTAGTCCAGTGTCAGGTTTTATAATTAAATAACTGAGAAACACTAGCAGGAAATACATGACCTCCACGGTTATGTCACTGTGCTGTTAAGAAGTATTAGAAACCTTTCAGCTTTCTTGCTTGTTATATTTTGGCAAACTTAAATGTTTCAAATTAAACAAGCGTTAACATCAGATAAAGATACAACATGCAGTTTTGAAGTGAAATTTTAATTAAAGTACAAAAACTATTCAAACCAGCCTGGCAAAATGAGAAAACTTAATTACCCCATAAACCTAATAACTGCTTAAGTGCTACCCTTGGAGGCAACAAATGCCATCGAGTGTTATGAAGCAATAACTGGCGTGTCAGTATTTTACATCACTGCAGAGGAATTTTGGCCCACTCTTCTTTACAGAATTATTTTAATTCAGCCACACTGGAGGATTTTCCAGTTCTAACTGCCTGTTTAAAGTAATGCAACAGCTTCTCAATCAGATTTATGGGCAGACATTTACTAGACCTCACCAAAACTTATATTTGTTTTTTTTTAAAGTCACTCACGGGTTATTCAGGTAAGTGTGCTTGAGCTTAAGCTCACAAACTGATGGGCTAATATTCTCCTTTAGGATTTTCTGGTTGAACTTAATTCATGGTTCCATTTATCAATTAATTAATTAAGTCATCCAGGGCTTGACCATCACACTCCTACCCCATGATTGGTGTAATGTTCTTTTTTTCTGAAATGCTGTGTTAATTTTTACACCAAATGTAACAGGACACAAATCTTGTAAAATGTTTACTTTTTCCTCGTGGGTCCACAAAATATTTCTGAAGAGTTTAGTTATTTTTAGTCAGCACCGTTTTGGTTAGAACTGGCTTTGTAACTCTCTCCAAACAGATAGATGTCAACAACTATGTTTGTCTCCAGTTACTGAATTTCTTTACATCAAGGCTTGATGCGTTCCTTTTTTTTTAGATTATTTTAACCTGCATCATGTTGTCAGACTGGTTCTATTTAAGTGGTTTCTCGATTCTATAGGTCTGCCAGTAATCAGACTTGGTGTGAGAAATTAAATAGAATTCAGATTTAAAAAAAATGTGGTTATATGACATAATAATTTATAGATTGATTATTAACTCCTTGTGGTTTGTTGTGCTGGATGCAGAGGGTAATTTTCCAGAGAGCTTAGGAGAACGCTTTAAAATGTTAACTTACACAGGCTTGGACATTGTCATAATCTGACTAAACTGTTTACATTAGCTACAGCTTGATAAATTAACACATCAAAACACAGAGTTTGGCAAGAGATGAGTAAAACGATTAAGAAATATTAGAAACAGTTCTCCAACTGTTCAACAGCATTTAAACATTACACTGAATCAGAAAATATTCAGGGATGATCTATTCAGAAGCATGCACAATGAAAGAGTTTGACAAAAGGTAAAGGGATTTTTTGTAAGAAAGACGAAAAGTTAAAAGATAATGATGACTAGGAAGGGAGGATGTTGATGGATCATGTATTTTATCTGAAATGAGCCAAATGTAATGAGACAACAAGCATGTGATAACCTGGATGTAACAGTGTCTTAGTCTAAGCTCAGTATGATCCAACCAACATGTTTGGTTGGATCGTAGTGCATAGACAGCAACTAAATGTGAGATCTCATTTCACCATTAGTACCAACACAAGTGGCTGAAACAGAGAACAATGGGAGACAATTAAAATAACAAGCAGAGCTGACCATCTGTCTTTATTTCGCAAGATTATCAAGGCTTTAGATTGATAGTTCAGAGGTTGGTTAAACATCTAGTGTTAACATTTAACAAGTTACTTAGATAATTTACAAAGTTATTGTTCATTCTAATCTCTCTCTGTTTGTGGAAGACTTCTGAGTGTTGACAATTTCCTGGACAAGTGACTTCAAAGTGAGCATGAGCAGCCTCTTTGCTGTTTTGAATTTACTGCAACAAGTCACCAAAATTGAAATCACAGTTTTCCTTATCTTGCAGTATAAGTTGGTATATCAAAAAGAGTGTGTAACATGGGTCTGCATGTGAGCAATTACTATATGTGGAACTTCAAGTTCTGTCTTTAATGGTGTCATAATCTGCCAGTCTTTGGTGGTTTTGAGTTTGAGTTCTGTTTTCACTGCACTGCCATGTTTTTCAGTTGCAATTACTTCAGTTGAATTCATGTTCATTAGATTAATAATTCATTCTTGTGTTTAGATTCTGTGTTAGATGTTTTAGTTTGTATTTCCTCGTAGATCTGTTCCTCCTTGTTTATGTTCTTTAAGTTAATTCCATTGTTTACTTAGATGTTTTTCTTATTCCCCTGGAATCCCTGCTCATTTGTGTCAATTATCCTCCCTCCTTCAGTTCCTTGCACATTCTCTTCAACTAGCTGATCTTGATTCCACTCTGATTAACTCCCTTTGTTCATTGGTCCATTCTACAACCTTCCTCAGCATTTAGACTCTCTGATTTTTATTGTTCTTCACTGGTTCCTCCAGTTTGCTGCCTGCTCCATGTACATTTATTCCATGACCCTGTTTACCTCCTGCCCATGTCTCATACTTTACTTTCACAAGTGGAGCTTTATGGCTAACGCTACAATGCTCTGCTTGATATTTCTAAAAGAAACTTTATTAGAAACTGCTTAGGGATAATTTCAATTGCAATCGACACAGCAACAGAAACAAAAAGGGGGAAAAAAAGAAGCAAGAAAGAGGGTGGGGCAAAAAGGAAAAAGGGAGAGACTTAGAAAAGAATGGAGGAGAGAAAGAAGTATGAAGCTAGAAAACTGCTTCTATACCTGCAGAAACATATCTAACAATAGCATTGTTTCCTGAAAAGTGCATGGTACTAATGATTGCGAAATGTATTTAGAGGTAACTGCAGCCCAATATATACCATCTGTGTATCTGTTAACACCTATGTCTAAAGACCTGTGTGTGTAAGTGTGAATGCGCAATAGCGAGTGTGAGGAGCCACAGACATGCCCCCCTAGACCCAAGAGAGACACAGAGGAGATCTGAGCCGCAGACATCCAAAGGCCCCCTGGAGCACAGGAACCCCGGGAGGAACGCCTGCTGGGACTACAGAAACCCCCCCAGAGAAAAGCAGAGGAGAGTCCCATGGAAAACATCCAGCAGCCACAATGCAGAAGCCCCAGGGAGCTGCAGCGATGAGCCCACAAGTCCCACCAGCAGCCGTCTACGCCGGAGTACATCCAGCCATGGACCCATAGACCCTGGGGGACATCACTTCCCAAGCAGAGGCCCAACAGAGCCAGTGGGCCCAGGCCCCGGCAACCAGCCACTGGAAGTGGGACGCCATACACCAAAACACCCAGCCCCAGATGCCAGCTACCAGCAGAGAGTGTGGCAGGCAGGAAAAAGGCCCCACATTTAAAGGGGGACCTAAACTGATAAAGGAGAGAAAACAGACCCCACCAGGCACAAAAAAAAGTACACACTGTCACAATCAGACATTCCGAATCTTATGCGTACATAAAAATGCTCACGCACCTAACGTAAAGACACACAACAATTGACGTCATACACTCACATACACTCATACGTACTCTGTACTCCCAGGTCCCCTTCCTTCTGGGGTGGAGACAGGCAGACCGCCCCAGCATCAGCACAGACTAGTGCAGGCACTGCCCAAACCCGAACGACCACAACCCACAATGACCCCATCCCTATCCAGAGAGGGAGCCATGTACAAAAGAGGGGTCAACCTGGTCCAAACGAGCCCGCCATCCAGAGCCGTCCCAGGATGAAAAAGTCCCAACCCCCAAATGAATTCTGATTTCAACCCCATGAGCCCACCACCCACCATGAACTCCAACATGAATCACCCCTCAGTGCCACCCTCAACCAGGACACAGATATCAAACACATGCCCCTGAACCCAAGTACCATGAATCCCCTCCCCACAGGGGCACACGCCCATAGATGAGCTCCACCCCCAAAAAACCAATGAAAACACAGCTCCACACACAGCCCCACTCTAAGCCCCCCCAACGCATCCTGCCCTCAACCACACAGTGCAGCACAACAACAAGGGAATGGCCCCCACGCAATGCCACCCCAGCCTCCGCCCACAAGCGCAACAGAGCAGACACAACCAAGCACCGTGCTCACAATGGACTTCCTGACCCCGCACCAAGATGGGACAAACTCACCCGGCAAGAGGTCACTGGCCGGCAGCATGCACCAAAGGCCGGTGGCCCCCACCATGACCCCGCAACCACACAAATACACCACATCACCACCACTACAACGACAGCCCAAGGAGAAACGCCAACCAGCTCAGCTACATCGTCACCGCTCAGCCGATTAAAATGCCGGTGAACCCACATCCAAAAAGAGGACACAACCCCCTTACCCCACTCGCGGCAACCCCTCCACGCCACTCTCCAGCCTCCCACCCTGACCCTCCCCCTCAGACATAACAGCCAGTGGAGTGGCATCCCACCGAACCCACCCAACCTTTCAACCAATACCAGCAGCACTGGCCCACCCATCCATGAGAGAAAAACAAGCACCGGGCAGGTAACCACCAAGCCAAGTGCCAAAGCATGCCGGCCCGATGCCTCAGCTCCTGCCTCTGAGGGTCCTTCCTACACCTCAGCTCCTACTTCTGAGGGCCAGCGTGATGCCTCAGCTTCTCCTGGCCAGCCACCCATCACATTGTTCCCACCTCCTGTTCCTGAGTTCCTTGAGGGGTATGAGGATGAACCACCTCTTGTTCCTGAGTTCTGTGAGGTGATCGAGGGCGATATGCCTCCTGTTCCTGAGTTCTGAGACGGGTCCAAGGACAATCCGCCTCCATCTCCACAGCCTCAACAACAACTCCGCCACAGATCATCTGGGCTCCTCAGCAGATCTTCTGGGCTCTACAGCAGATCTCTTGGGCTCCGCTGCAGATCTTCTGGGCCCCACCGCAGATCTTCTGGGTTTCATCGTGGGTTCCTCCAATGCTACCTATGGCTCCTCCAAGGTTCCCACCCCCGTTCTCCAAAGCCTCGCCGAGGGTTTAACCAGCTTCCACACCAATCTCCAGAGCATCGACAAAGGCTTAACCAGCGCTCCCCAAGCTTTACCAAGGGTTCCAGCGGTTCCTGTGCCGCTCTTCAGGTTACAAGTCTCCCGAGGTTCTCCGTGGATTCAACTCTCCCAAGCTTCTCTGTGGGTTCAAGTCGCCTAAGCTTCTCTGTTGATTCAAGTCTTCAGAGCTCCTCTATGGGTTCAAGTCTCCATTCCTTCCTCTATGATCTGCCACCACCCTCCGAGGCTCCTTCTCAGCCAGCCCCCAAGTTTTCAACATCATTGCCAGCCCCCAAGGTCCTCGCCACCACCATCACTGGCTGCCAAGATCTCAACCCCTCTGGCCTCCTCAAATATGTGCCTCCCCGGGATGACCTCCCAGAAGTCCTACCGATCTGTGTTTCTCCTCGGCCATTTTACGGCCATCTTCGTGAGTTTTATGCCTCATCGCAACGACCTCCCGGCCATCCGCCTGAACTCTGTGCCACCTGCCTGAACTCTGGCCAAGGTCGTGACCTCCAGGATTAGTCTTAAAGCTCTATGTATTTTGAATATAAAGGGATTTGCAGTCCTTTCAACTGCCTTCAAATCAGTATTCTCTGTGAATATATGGTAATATACACTGCTCAAAAAAATAAAGGGAACACTCAAATAACACATCCTAGATCTGAATGAATAAAATATTCTCATTGAATAACCAATGGAGGCCTGGATTTGGAGTCACACACAAAATTAAAGTAAAAAAACACACTACAGGCTGATCCAACTTTGATGTAATGTCCTTAAAACAAGTCAAAATGAGGCTCAGTATTGTGTGTGGCCTCCACGTGCCTGTATGACCTCCCTACAACGCCTGGGCATGCTCCTGATGAGACGGCGGATGGTCTCCTGAGGAATCTCCTCCCAGCTCAATAAGATTCAGGTCTGGGAAACGGGCGGGCCAGTCCATAGCTTCAATGTCTTCATCTTGCAGGAACTGCTGACACACTCCAGCCACATGAGGTCTAGCATTGTCCTGCATTAGGAGGAACCCAGGGCCAA
>JAHUTJ010066302.1:0-27999 GCA_036250325.1 Characodon lateralis
CACACTCTGCTCTTACTGGTGCAATGTGCAATCAATGAAGACTGGCTACCAGGCTGGTCCAATTTAGCCATGAAACCTCCCACACTAAAATGACAGGTGTTTCAGTTTCATTGTCCAAACCCTGTATGTCCCCAGGAAACAACTTCAAGGTGTTATGGGCCATGCTACAGCTGTTTATACACATATAATACCTTTGCGAAAGTATTCATATTCCTTTTACTTTTTGCTTTGGGACTTTATGTGATAACCTGACACAAAATGCTGCATGACAGTGAAGTGGAGGGGAAATCAAATTTTGGTTTTCAAAAGCATTTTTAAGTAAAATGAAGTTTATATTTGTTTTCTCTGGATGTATATTATGTCTGAGGTTAATATTCAACTGAAAAACTAACCTCTAAACCCATTTTAAGTCTTCTAAGCCTCTAACAGGTATTCTTTCAGGAAGGCCCTCACATGATGAGATCAAGATTTGTGACTTGACTCCGTTCAAAACTTTACATTTCTTAGTTAACAGCCAGTCCTTAGTGGATTTATTGATATTATGCAGGGTTCAATTCTGCATCAACAAATTTTTATTTTACAGAAAGTCTGACATTTTCCCTTAGTTTGCTTATGTTAAAGAAAATTATTCCAGGAGTCTTGGTCTTTTTCTACGTTCTCTCTGGTGTGACCTTCATTGTTTTCTTAGAGAGCAAAGGTTTCCTCTTTATACATCTTCCATTAAAATTAAACATGATCAATCTTTTTGTCGTACCAGCATGCACTTTACATCAACAGCAGCAAGAGCCTGCTGTAGGTCCTGTGATGATATTTTAGGGTATTTAGATACTTCTGTTAGCATCTTGTGGTGTGCTTTTAGGGTGAACCTGCATGAACGTCTAGATCTGGGCATGTTGGCAGTTGTTTTGAATGCCCTAAACTTGTTGACTACTCTCAACCAGCAACTGGAAGTTTGAACAAAAAGGTGTTTTATTGAGATTGTATTGTTTATTTACAGAAATGTCTCAACATCATTAAAACTAATCTTAAATATCCCTATATCCAAATATGCTTAAAGAACTGTCATAGAGAGTTGCATTTTTAATTGACAGTACATTGAGGTTTATGACTGTAACATGAGAAAATGTGAAAAAGGTCAGGGGATATGTAGACTATTACAAGGGACAGTACATGCTCCTTTAGTACTACTATATGATGCTGAAATCACATAATGGCATTAGAGAGAGAAAAAAAGGGTATCTATTACAGTCAATCAAAAACGAATATTAAGATTTCAACCACTTAGGTTGCATTATGATTACACATCAGAGCCTAGGTGCAGCCTGGTTGTCTTTATCCTCTAAAAATAGAAAGACATGTTGTGAAAAGATCCCATTCAAATGAAGTAACAGCAATCCAACCAAAATTAAAAAAACAAAAACATAGACTTGTCATGTTCTTTTGTCTACTTTATCAAAGGAGATTTGACATGATTCTTACCTCACCTAAAAACAACAAAAACACTCACAGATGTTGTGCACAGACTAAAGAAATTATAGGTTGATTACAGACCTGATATACCTATAGGAACAAATGAGTCCACCTTTATTAATGATTACTACAACCTCAGTTGTGTCTATTTGTCTTCTTCTGAAAAGATACGCTACAATTCATAATGAGCTTTAACCCATTTTATTCTAATTTTCATGTGAGTAAAAGCTAACAACTCAAGTCACTCAAGTCACTCAAGTCACACAACTCAACAAATAAACAACAGGAAGTTTTAGATTTTATACATTCTGACGTTAACTTTGGATCTCCCAGCGTCACAAGTCTTATTTGATGTGTTTGACGTTCTTCTGCCTGTCATGCATTGTGATTTTCTGTTTCTGTTTCTGTTGTGTGGGCTGTCAATCACGATAATCTCAGAAAAAGCATCACCTACGTTTTTTACTGTCTTTTTAAATTTCTGTTTCAGATGGAAGCTTTTAAAAAATGAAAATGTACAACTAAAGCAGTTTAACATTCATAATCATCAATATATTAATTAAAAGTTGCATTCTTGAGTAATGTTCTGGTGGATGTGTGTTTTTGTCTCATGTGTAGAAGTGCTTTAGGATCTGCAAGGCTACCAGAGACCTTAATCCTTCAGGCCATACTGACATTACAACTGGCCAATCTAAAAGGCACATAGAAAATTCTCAAAAACTTTACTTTCACCCTTTTAGTTTTCACTTACTTTGTGTTTACAGACAACAAGATTGATTTAATCAGATGGCTGATAATGGAACATGTTTTGTAAACTTGTAATATTTGAAAAAAGTTTTGTGTGGTTAAGATAGATACAATCCTGTACTTCACCGATTCATTCAAGTTTATTTGATTGGAGATAAGCAGGAATTGTTGCACTGTTCATAGGCCTTCTAATCACCAGCTCATTTGCAGATCCAGTCCTTGGATAGGTTTTTAATATTAAAATGTACTATGCTTTTCAGACTTTGATACAAGGAACTAAAAAAAGTGAACAAATCAAAATCTCATGCATGTTTGTAACTTCTTAGTAACACACATTAAAGAAAAAACATTTCTTTCAACCGTTGCAACCACTTTATCAAGGACTATCATAAAAACCAACTAACAAAAGTCAGAATAGCTAAGATGAGAGCGCATCTGTTCTCAAACCAATCAAGTCATAAAAGATTTCTTAAAAAGATTAAAACAGACAGTAGATACTTTTACATGTTCCTGCTGGCCTTTTTGTCACATTTGTCACTGTTGAGGACCCAACAGCAGGCAGGCTGGATCAGTTTATGGTGATTTATTAAAGGAATGACATGACAACCATTGCAGAAGGGAGAACAAGGTAGCGACCAAGAATAATGGCAGCGTAACAACAGAAGAAACCAGCAAGGAGACTAAAAAGTAGAGAATGAAATAATGAAGAGCAAGAGTGAAGAACGAGTGAGTCTAATATCAGGAGCTTGACTGAAGAAGATGAGGAAACACATAACAGACAGAATGAATACACAAGGAGACACTAGAAAACATATCTTTGAACAAGAATGGCTGTGACAGAGTAGAATCTCTATGAAGATGATTAGATGCGGATGTTATGGCGAATGTTTTTATGAATTTTTGTGTTTTTTCTTCTATGCTAATTATGTTATTTAATGGACATTTTTGCCTTTTTTATGTTATGGATTGTTAGTTGTGATTGTTGTAGCAGCTTTTCCCTGACCAGAAAGAACTTCTCCCGAGGGAGACAAATAGAGAATGGTAAAGTGATTTCTCATATGCCACCCTGACCTTCTGTTGTCACACAGCAATGACTTTGCACCTCATGTCTTTGTCAAGCCACGTTTTCATCATTAAAAGCCCTGAGAGCATTCAGCTTTCCAGAACAGCAATTCTCAAAGCTTATGAGGAATTTCTTATTTTGTTACTGTTGAACATTATTTATTGTCATTTATTACATAAATAAATAAAAAAAAAACTTTTACAATTTATATGTTTGCAAAAGTCTTGCTATTAAATATTACAAAACACTACCCCATTCCTATAACACCCACTATCTTCAAGATCTGTGGGGACATTGTGCGTCAGTAGGAAGCGTAGTCGTCTTGCAATCTGAAAGTTGTGAGCTCCATTCCGACATCACATGTCATTGTGTACTTTGGCAAGGTACTTCAGCCCAATTAGCTTACCGATCGGTGTATGAATGTGTGAATGTGACTCTAGTGTAAAAACGTGCTTTGACAAGTCCGTATGACAACAGAAAGGGTCATATAAGTTAAATCAATTTATCTCTACGTTTGAAATGTAATTTTTGAATATGCGACGCCTATAAGATGTCTGGATAATTATATACCCAGGTCAGATTGTTCAAGTAGTTCTAGATGAAGCAAAAAACACCTCATGTAAACCTGAGTCATCCTCGTACAATGAGGTTCTCCATTAATTGTGCGATGTGATCTGCTTCACCATGCTTAGTTTATATTTTTTGATTTTCTATTGGTTTATATATGTAGAAAAATGGGCAAATAATAAACTCATTAGTTTTCATATTAATTCTTGCTAATTATCATTTATTTCAATGTTCATAGTGTGCAATCGGAAGGTTGTGGGTTCGATTCCAGCTTTCCCTTGTCACATGTTGATGTGCCCCTGGGCAAGGCACTTAACACCAAGTTGCCTGTATGAATGTGTGCATGTTAGTGAGTGCAATTGGGTGAACAGGGCTACAGTGCAAAGGGCTTTAAATGGTGGGTATGACTAGAAAAACGAAATATAAATTCAGTCAATTTACCATTGTCTGTTATGGGTGTCATGGATTGTTATTTTGTCTATTTTCTTCTTTTTTCTAGATTTTTAAACTATTTAACCCTGTTGCTTTTACATCATTTTGACTGCTGGCAAGCATAGAAACGATACTGAAAAGTTAAATCTGCTCTTTTGCTTTACTGTTGAATTTCAAATATATGTTTGACTCTTCAAATGCAAAAATTTGCCCTATATTAGCTTGTTCCTGCTAAAAACATGGAGTTTACCAGTGTATAATTGCATGACTCATAAACAGATAAAGAATAAAGGAAAGCATTCTTTTTGGCTGGCACCAATTGGGTGTGAAGTACAAGAGAACATTTGTCCATTGGCTGCAGTGATGCAAAAAATGCATGGGAAAGAGCAGAAGGTTCATGTCTCTATCATGATGGCTGATATCCATAAATGTTTCTTTGTAAATCGTGCCTAACAAGGTTTTTGAATGCACTGGGTGTGCCATGACCTGCAGAACAGGTCACGGCACACCCAGTAATAATTATCTTTTGATGAAGAATAAAACTGGCAGAGAGGTAGTATCAGAGCAGACAGGACATCTAATTATAGCCTATTTAAAAGTCAAGCATGTCTCTCGTCAGTTACCCATTGTATCAAAACAGTGCTTTCTATAGGGCTAAATTTGGGCTTTTTTCTACACGTTTTTAGTACGTTTTATTGCACCTACAAAAACTGAAGATCTTATTCAACTCTTAATGCAGGTATTTTGGATTTTGTAAAGTTTATGAAACGATCAGCTTTTGTGATTTTGACTTGTACCGTAATTCCCAATAATGACCTGCCCTTTGTTTTGAACCTTTCAGTTTAATTGTCTTTAGTATAAATGAATCTCCAAAACCAAATTGTAAACATTTGATTGATGTAATTATGATTTGAATATTAGCTTATTATGTGATTATGTGATGGTCAGTAAGAGCTGACAGGATAAACAGATTTTATTATTTTAGTCCTCCATGGTCTGGTTTCATCACAAAATATGACATAGTCAAAACAGAAGAAATAAATCCCTTCAGTTTGCAAAAATGGACATGAATGTCCATTCTTGTGTGCATGACCTTGCATTCAGTCCTCTCAACGGTGATGCAGATGACAAACTCAGTCAAAATGGAAGCTCCAGGATGTCTCCTTTTCTCTTTAGTCTTCTTCCAGACAATTTGATATGTTTTATGTTATACATGTTTATCATTTAGTTAATCCTCATAATCTATTCTAAACACAGAAAATAAAAAAGCTATGTCACACTTGGAAAAACATTTTGAGGACGTACAAAACAGAAAGCAGGGATTGGGGCTGAATTAGCAAGAAAATGTGTTTTTCATAAAGCATGATATTATTCAAATAATATAAGAATTTACATTGGCTGTCTTCTTGTTCAATTTAAAAAAGATTTTGAGCTCTGTATTTCCCAAATATATGGTGTTGTTTGCTAAAAAGTGCTGTTCCCATTGCATAACTCAGGAATTTTATGGCTGTTACTGTACATTAAAACATGCACTAAGGTTAATTCTTTCAAATACATTTTTTTCCCAACATTACTTTTATTTTTAGTGATTCTTTTAAAAGAAATTTGGTAATAAAGATGCACTTAAGTGGCATACTATCTTAAATTACATTGTCATTGTGTGCAGCATTGCAATCACAAAGGCCTACTTAGATATTATATTTTAAGTGTCATGCCTGCAAATTCCGCATGCCAGTTATTCAGAGTATTTGTCCTGATAGACAGACTTAAACTCTGGGATATTAGCAGCTGAAATGAGTCTCCTTCTTAGGATGCCTGGACTCAGCCTAAGAGATAGGTGGAGAACCCCATTTTGAGCTGGAAAACATTAATTTTATTTTGGTTATATGTTTTATATGTATTGTATGTCCTTAGTTATTAAGCTTGACTGACAACTGATGGCATTCGCCACAATAATATCATAGTTTTATTTTTTTCTTCAGCTAACATTTTTGTATAATCATGTTAAGAACAAGGATTTCATTTCTTCATGCATTTATTTATTCACTAAAGCCATTAATTTATTTAATTCTGAGTTTTATATTAGCTTATTACATGGACCATATTTATACACTAGTATTCTCTTGCAGGTAGATAGAGGTCACAGGACTCACGTAGAAGACTTTACTCTGGGTACTGTACAGTCTGTTCGCCACAAAACTTGGCAGTCAAGAAAAAAAAAATGATTTCCATTTGTCAAAACAAACATGAACCTGCATTCTTGTGTGTGATTCTGGTTTCAGTCAGGCTTTAGTCTTGCAGGTTTTGAGAAGGGTCAACTTGTTCCTCTATGTTCCAGAAGAAAGAGACATTTACATGGTATATTACGTGAGTAAACTTTCAAAGTAGTTTTAAACTTACATACTTCTTGTAACGGCTCACTAAAATATCAATGACAATTTCTGCACACACACACACACACACACACACACACACACACTTCTGAACACGTGTAGGAAAGTTATTTCCTGGACCTACTCAAAACTCACAAATATCCCAAGATCTAATATAAAGGTTGAATTTTAGCAAGATTCTTGGCAGAAATATATTTTGCTTAATGTTAAAGGTCTGAAATTCCATGAGAAACAAAAGCCAAGACTTATTTGGTGGTTTTCTCAATTAGAATGCCATTCTTCATCCGTCCTCACCACAATGACAGAGATATGACAAACTCAACAAAAATGGAAGCTCTCTTTTTCATTTATCATGTAGTACATACAATTTAGTTCATTTTTTTTTACAATTCTAAAAACTGAAAAGTAAAACCTATGTCTTGCAGTGCAATGAATGTTTTGAAGGAAGGATTTCTAAAATAAAAAGTAGAGATTGGGGGTAAAATTGGCAAGACAGGGGAGCACCTGCTTGTTAAAGAACATTAAAGTTCTTTAACAGTTCTTTATCTGATCCCTAACATTTGACCTTTGACTTCTGAACCCTAATCCCCATCAAGGTGACCCTTCTTAAACTCTGATCCCAAACTCTTTACCTCTTTCTCATCCTCCTTCAATTTTTGAAGAAAAATCATGCATTAACTGGCAGAAGCACCACTCAGGGAAAGACTCCTGGATACCTCAGTTTGGAAGTTTTTTTGGGCACATCCAGCAGGAAGAAGGTCCGCCCCTACCCTGGGGCAGGGGTAAATTTTACCTTATGACCGGAGAAGTAGGGAGAATTTGATCTCTAATAAGTGGAAAACAATGGATGGTATATATTTTTTCCCTAACTTCGTCTTTCCTGTTCATTTAAATAAAGGTTATTTTACAACTAATCCAATTTGCAAAGCTATTTGAATTTGTTCCTGGGGAAAGATGGTTATGAAAATAGTTCTGCCTTGGCTTCTCAGTAAAGACTGTAATGTCACTAAAAGCTTTCTGACGACTGAATGCAGGCACAGAGATATTTTTAGGGAGTTTAGCTTTAAAAAAAATTACAAACTGATAAGCAACTAAAAATAATTTAAAAAGATGTCCATGAAAAAAAAAATCTATTTTATGCTTGTAAACACAAAACGCCTAAGAAAAGATATGCAGGTATGGTATGAATTATAGCTATCAACTATTTTATTATGCCAGCGATGCCTTTGATGTGTGGATAATATCAGGGTAGACGTTAAGACAATGTTATGTTGCGTTCTCATGGTTACCATGCATAATAATGGGCAAGCACAGTGTGGATTGTAGATTAACAGAAAATATGATGTTGGCATTCTGTTGTTATTCAGTTGGTAACATAAAATAAGGGTCCAGGAAGAAGAAAATGTTTTTTAACAGATGGCTAATTGCAATTATAACTCCCTTGGTAACAAAAAAAAGTCACTGGCTACAACATTTTATAATAAATACATAAACAAAACAAAACAAATTCCTTGTATGTCCAAAAACATACTTGGCAATAAAGCTTTTCTGATTCTGATTCTAAATGTCTTCTGTAAGTAAACTGCTGCATTAACCTTTTGTTTCTGACTTATAGCTGAACAAGGCAAAAATAATTTTCAAAAAATGAACATCATTAGGATTTAAAAAAATGTTTTATACTAGCAAAGATTACTGGTAAATGCTTACAACCAGGCGTTAAGTGAGGCAGTATAAGATAATTATTACTTTGTGGGATATTTTTAATTCCTTGCTACCCACAGAAGCATTTAAATACAGTTTTCTGGCAGGTTCCATATTTCTTTTCCAAATTAAATTGAATATCTAGCACATACTGTGGGAGCACAGAACAGGTTGTAATATAGTTGTTTTGATGCTTGATTCTATTTAAAATTGTTGTCACATACAGCATTCAAAGTTTAGCATATTTACATATTTGACTTCAGGCAGCGAGGTGCAGCTACTGGTGTTGTTAAAGCAGGAGGAACAGGTTTCCGGAAAATAAGCTTAACTCAGTTCTTGTTTTTTAGTTTTGTTCAAACATATCAGTGAACTGGAGACTTTCTCAAGATATTGTAGCAGACAAAAAAAAAGGGTGAGTGTAACCAAGAGTAATTTATACATTTGAAGGCTCATAATAAACCTTAAGTTTGGGCAACTCGCTTCTAGATTTTCTTGTCTGCCAGATTAAGCCTGCATGGAAAATTGTACATGTTGAAACTAGGAGCAAATGTTTATTTATTGGCTTAGAGGTGGTTATTTCTTCAATATGGTAGGAGAGAACAGAATATAAAAACATTGTGTGGGGAGGCTTGGTGAAGAAGATAAAAACATTCCAGGAACTGTAACAAAGGTTGTAAAGCTTTCTAATAATTTGTGTCATAGGCTGCTGTTAAATAGGTGAAACAATACATGTCTGCCCTGCTGACTGTTCAAACAGAGCTTACTTTTTGTAGGAGTTTCAAAAAAAAGTAGTTTTGTTGCAACCTTGTTGACGTGACCAGAAAATTCCCGAAGGCTAAGGTGTCTTCATTTATTAGTGAGTTATGAGGATTCCTAACCTGTTAAACATGGTTGCCCAACATCCCACCATGCCCTTCACACTGAACTCCACAACACAACCAAAATTACAGAGAACCTCTCACAGCTTTATTTACAAATGATTTTACGTCCCTGTGGTTACTTTTTCTGTTTGGAAAACAACATTAAATGAGGAGTTTGAAGATGACTGCAATCTCTTAAAGATCATTGCCATTTTGATGTGGCGTGATCCCATCAAAGGTTGCATATTAACCATTCTTGAAATAGGTAAAGAATAAGAACAGAAAAATAAGATTAAGGGAGGCTTCTATATGAACCTCAGAGAGGTGTTTTTAATTCAAGTTATTTGGATGTCTTTTCAGATCATGGATGTGGCCTAGCACTGGCTCAAACACAGCTACAACTTCTTCAACTTTAACTTCAATATCAAGAGTGGTTTAGTGGCGGCCCTCCAAACACTGGTTGTCCCTGGATTTTTTTCAGTATTGGTATTTCAATAAAAGCCCCTTATTTTTATTTATCCCAGACAATATACACTCATATTCAATAACTTCCAATATTATTAAAAAGTTGATTTATTTCAAGTATCTCGATTCACTAAGTGAAACACATTATATCGGTTAATAACACACAGGCTAATGTTTTCAATCCTTTATTATTGTTTTAAAGGAGATTTTCCACTTAAACTGGCTTAAATATATAGGGCCAAATCATGGCTATGAATTGATTTATCATGGACCCATGTCTAAACTAGGCCTATGCATAGCTTCAGCGCCCAGGTTTCAGGTCTATTGCTTGGTGGAAACTCTAATTCAAAATGTTTCTTCAGTTCTGATCAGGGTATGGAGTTCTAGGCTTATGAGTTATTGTCAAGACAGTTACACTTTGAGGTCTCATTAGTCATAAGTCAGCCACGACCCAGAAGGACAGAAGGGAAGAACAAGGAACATTAACACTTTAAGGGAAGAAGAAGCAGATTGAAACTGTGAGGGCTTATGTCAACAAATCCAGAAAACACAGCAAAAATAAATGAAAAAGAAAACAAAAAGCAAAAGAACATATTTTATGCATGAATATAATAAAGTTACCTCAAGGAAAAATAAATGTATTGCCAGGAACACAAATAATATGGCATATAGTTTTCCAGAAACTGCAGACTTTAAGTACACACATAGTACTTGAAAGTATATTGATTGTACTGACTGCAAGTGTAGTTAAGTATTTCAAAAGTTAATATACTTTTTGTATTTAATTTTCATTAGGTTAACACAGCAGAAAAAATCCAGTGTTTTTAATGTTTCTGTAATTGTGACAAATATGTATTTTCAACAGAGGATACTAGTTCTTCTTTATTTTTGGTTTGTTTAGATCAAGAAAAACACTGTTAAACATGAATTACACATTGTAATGGCTGTTGGGATGATAAGAGTTAACAGTGAAGGTAATCAGAACACTTGGACGTCACAGTGATTATCAGGCCTTTAAAATATGTGAAAATGTGATTGAGACAATGTCTACATTTCTGAGTTATTTGCACACATGGCTACTGGCCATCTGCTTTTAAGACTCAGTTTTTCAGGGCTGGGAGGCTGCATGTCTTAGTCCTCCCTTTACTCTACAGAAACAATTGGTAGGGACCATCCTAAGAAAAGTATTGCTGAGGGTTAAGAAAGAGGATTCAGGGGTCTTAGACAGAGATTGGTTTACTCTAGGGATTAAACACCTAAAACATGGTTATCAGTGTGATATAAAATTATGAAACAAAAAAGCAACAACAGCCAGCTCGTCAAGCCAGGGCTCAGTGGTTCTTTTACATTTCATGGACAAAAAAACTTTTTTGACAAGAGTGATTCTAGAGAGAAAAGACAAGTGAGTTAAAACAGGAGTGAAAGAAAGAATCTTTGTAAAAGATGAAAAGCCAACACTAAACAGGTGGCGTTCTTGGATTGAATCTATTAAGCAAGTTGATTGCAGGCTTAACTCTTCTTGTCAGGCAGTTCCAAAACCACTGACACCTTCAAACATGGGACCAAAGCAACTCACATCTAGTCACATTGGGAAGGATCACACACGTGACAAAGAACTAGATGACTCAAAGAATGGGTTGCTGCGTCAGTGACTAATGTGACTTTAACAGCCCTATTAGTTTGACTAATCTATAAATGAACTCTTGGAACATGATACATATTTAGAAAACAAAACAACAAGTCAATTTACCTACTAATTGAGCATTTTCTTTCTAGCTGTTCTAACAGCTATAAACATCAACAAGATGACAGTTTATATTGATGACACGTGTGTTTCTTGATAACACACCAGGGTAAATGAAAAACTAAAAATATTATATACACCGATAAAAAGGAATTCCAGTGAGGCTGTGTTTTCACAGGTTGTGCAACAAAATGTTCACACTTCCTCCTATGCAAATCTGCTTTGGAAAAGTGACCACATAAACAGAATCTGTAATTCAAAACAGACACATTCAAGAATAAAATTGTCTTCATTAAGGTATTTGCTCAAGATTGTAAATTTATGAATCTGAAAGAAAAAAAGCTTCAGTCTGATGAATAAACCAGCTAGATAAACTTATAAACTATGATATTACTTTGTTATCTGGAACTTTGAAATGCAGAACTGAAGTAAAACATTTGTATATTTAGAATACTGTATGTTATATAACAACACAGGATACAAAATATCAACAAAACTTTCAAAATCCATGAACATTGCCAGAGATTGCTTAAGGAAGTGCTTAGCAAAATGAAAGAAAGAAATAGATAACTGCTAAGCTGCACAATAATGGAGAGATTTGCAGCGCTTTGCTGTACAGATTTTACAGTACATATTCTCCTGGTGCTCATTGTTTTTTTCCCTTTATTTTTTCTTTGTAGCAGGGGCTCTGGTTCCCTCCCATAATTGGTAACAGAGGTAAATTTTACCTCTGCTGTGTGTATGTGTATTTAGACAAGGCTGGTACAATAATTAGTTTGTGATCCCTATTGAAAACCTTTAACAGTACAAGTGTAAAAGTTGAATCAGTGCCTTATTATTTTAATTACAGTTGGGTTCAACCAACTTGACTCGTAAAAATGTCTTTTGTGAAGTTCAAAGTTATAATAGAGCCAAACCCTTCAGAAACAGTTTCAATGCCAGCAGCCTCCATTCACACGACACATCCCAATAGGTAATAGTCATAGGCAGAGAATAATGTAAAGTACACTTGCATAATAATGTCTGGCTGCTTTTAGAGCTCAATTACGATTGTATTCAGAAACAACACCTTAATGGATTAAATTATTGTGACTTACTGTCAACAGTGGCACCAGTTCACTTTAGTTTATCTGTGACTTCCTGCACTGTTGCCAGTAAGGCACAACATCAGTTTTTGCCATTGTGTATACTGACAGAAAATTAAATTGATTTAAATTACTTATTTCTAAAACATTGTTCTTAGACATTTAGATGCTTCAAATAAACCAAAAGCTTAAACATTGCTGGTTGTTTAAACCTACTGCAATCTTAGAAACACTGCTTTGTAGGATGTGATTTCACAACATATTATATTTAGGGGAACTATACGAAATCAGGCCAAATAAATGAATTTAGCAAATTTGTGACAAAAATAAATGTAGGATCTGATCTGATAAAAAGAAAAATGCATGTGATAAGCACTGAGTGACAACTATTTTAAAATGCATGGAATTTTCTTTCTCACAAACCAGACAAAAGGAGTGTGAAGTAAGCATGCTAGATATTTTAAGGCAGGGAGTGTTTCTTTGTCATATTTGTCCTATGCAAATCTGCTTTGGAAAAGTGACCACATAAACAGAATCTGTAATTCAAAACAGACACATTCAAGAATAAAATTGTCTTCATTAAGGTATTTGCTCAAGATTGTAAATTTATGAATCTGAAAGAAAAAAAGCTTCAGTCTGATGAATAAACCAGCTAGATAAACTTATAAACTATGATATTACTTTGTTATCTGGAACTTTGAAATGCAGAACTGAAGTAAAACATTTGTATATTTAGAATACTGTATGTTATATAACAACACAGGATACAAAATATCAACAAAACTTTCAAAATCCATGAACATTGCCAGAGATTGCTTAAGGAAGTGCTTAGCAAAATGAAAGAAAGAAATAGATAACTGCTAAGCTGCACAATAATGGAGAGATTTGCAGCGCTTTGCTGTACAGATTTTACAGTACATATTCTCCTGGTGCTCATTGTTTTTTTCCCTTTATTTTTTCTTTGTAGCAGGGGCTCTGGTTCCCTCCCATAATTGGTAACAGAGGTAAATTTTACCTCTGCTGTGTGTATGTGTATTTAGACAAGGCTGGTACAATAATTAGTTTGTGATCCCTATTGAAAACCTTTAACAGTACAAGTGTAAAAGTTGAATCAGTGCCTTATTATTTTAATTACAGTTGGGTTCAACCAACTTGACTCGTAAAAATGTCTTTTGTGAAGTTCAAAGTTATAATAGAGCCAAACCCTTCAGAAACAGTTTCAATGCCAGCAGCCTCCATTCACACGACACATCCCAATAGGTAATAGTCATAGGCAGAGAATAATGTAAAGTACACTTGCATAATAATGTCTGGCTGCTTTTAGAGCTCAATTACGATTGTATTCAGAAACAACACCTTAATGGATTAAATTATTGTGACTTACTGTCAACAGTGGCACCAGTTCACTTTAGTTTATCTGTGACTTCCTGCACTGTTGCCAGTAAGGCACAACATCAGTTTTTGCCATTGTGTATACTGACAGAAAATTAAATTGATTTAAATTACTTATTTCTAAAACATTGTTCTTAGACATTTAGATGCTTCAAATAAACCAAAAGCTTAAACATTGCTGGTTGTTTAAACCTACTGCAATCTTAGAAACACTGCTTTGTAGGATGTGATTTCACAACATATTATATTTAGGGGAACTATACGAAATCAGGCCAAATAAATGAATTTAGCAAATTTGTGACAAAAATAAATGTAGGATCTGATCTGATAAAAAGAAAAATGCATGTGATAAGCACTGAGTGACAACTATTTTAAAATGCATGGAATTTTCTTTCTCACAAACCAGACAAAAGGAGTGTGAAGTAAGCATGCTAGATATTTTAAGGCAGGGAGTGTTTCTTTGTCATAAAAAAAAATTTGAATTTCCCCCTTTGTCTTTTACAGACCAAAATAAAAGATCTCCATCAATTGCTACAATGAACAGTGGACCCCTTATGTACCTGTTGGCAGGTGAGTAATCTAATACGTAGTGAACTTATGCCACAGGTTTATTTACTACAAAAGGATTTGTGAAATAGATTACGGTTAGAAATGTCTAACATCTAGCACTGCGCAAAGTCATTCCCATAATTATTCCATTGGCTATCAAGCACCCAGCCATTTGTAGTAGTCTTTTAAAGTAGTCTTAATTAACAATTCTGCAGGTTTTCTGACCAAATAGGAATAAAAAGCCTCCTGAAATCAAGGAATTGGCGAGTGCCTTATCAATATATGTAAATAAAAGTTAGTACAGAAGCAAATTTGCACTTCATTACCAGCAGCATGTTGCAAACATCACGTATTCCAATTACTTCATTGTATTGAAAAATACCCAAGAGAACACAATTGGACAAAAAATGATTTCAACATCAACTGTGGATGGGAAAACAAATGAGAAATGATACCATTAAGTATATCCAAGATTGGGTGTCATTGGTTATGTATCTGTGTACCTTTTGTCACAGTTTTTAGATCTTTGGGCTTTATTTTCTTGTGGATTTGTTTACAGCATTTCTGTGTTAGTTTTTGGGTCTTGCTTCTGATCTTTATTGTTTATGTTCTCAAGGTGGCACATTTTTGTTCATGTTGAATTTTAGTTCTGTTATATCTGTAAGATATTTTCCTTTGGTTAGATTGTGTCCTTGTTTATCTGTTTAGTTACAGTTATGTTTTGGTTCCCACTCTGCCTTTGCCTCTATAATCAGGTTCATTGAGTTCACCTGCGCCATGCCTATCAGTATCCATTTCCCGCCTGCGTGTGGCACTAGTTATAAACTTCAGTTCTGTTTACTCCTTGCTGATGAATACTGTTTGCTTTTGTCATATCTGCCTGTTTCCTACTACGTTGTTCTGCCACTCCTCAAGTCAAGGTTAGTTGTTTTTTGCTGTTCATTTTTATTAAATCTTTTTTCAATTCTCCGTGCTGCTCCTTCCTTCCTGTCTGCATTTTTTTTATTCTATAAGAATAAAATGACAAACCTTTGCATAGTTGCACCCAAGGAGCTTGATCCCCAGCCATTCAAATGTCAAACTGATATGGCTTAAAATAATCATTTAATTTTAAATAAATGTTTATCTTCATCACTACTCTTACCTACATCTATTCTTTCACTCCAGCTGTCTACATGACCTACATAACAAGTGAAATAATTCAACCTACACAAGATATTGCTCAATCAGCTGAGATGAAAACAAATAGCACTAAGGGAAACTTGCATGTTCATTTGGGAACAAGTAAAATACTTGAAGAACACGGAAATAAAGCCACCTCAGAGAGCGCTGTACCCATAGCAAATGCCCAAGAATGTTGCAAAACCACGCAATCATCTGATTCGGACACAAGCCAACCACCCTCCATATCATCTGAGGGGAACGCATCATTTGCAGGTGAATCTCCTGCATCAGCAGGGGCCAAAAGAATCTCTGGTACTACGTCACAGGATGCTCTACAGCCTTCAGATGTCAAAAGTGGCAACACACCCACCAGCCTTTCACTGTTATCACAAAGTCAGTCAATGTCACCTAGCACACCCACACAAGGAATCCAAAAAGAATCACAGACAAACAGGTTTATTTCAAGCATAATCCTATTTTACGCTATTTCCGAGGTAGTAACACAACCAGATTCTTTAGCTTCAATCTTATCTAGTAACAAAGCTTCCATTCAGGGTCTCTCAAGCACCTCAGTTGCAGCTTCCACCATAAGCTCAACTAAGACAATACTCTTAGGTACTACAACCACAAGTTCTTTAAATTTAAAAACACCATCCATCGCAAATGAGATCAGAGATCAAAGATCAATCCAATTCCCAACACTCAAGAGAAGATTTCAGAATCACAAGACACAGTTTCAGCACCAACAAACACAGAACATGAACAGATGTTTACTAAATTAAAGGTAACAGTTGGTCCAGATGAATCTACAACCTCAGTTTTAGCAACAGCATTGTCATACACTGGGTTTACCTTAAAAACACCGGCAGTGACAACCCAAAAGTCTACCCAGTCACACACAGGGATGAAGAATTCTGATACAACAGAGGGTACCACGCCTTTACCAACATTCAACACAGTGGTGATACAAAATACACAACCAGCACAATCAATGAATGACTCAACAGCTACAACAAACATTGCAGCAGTTTCAGGCTCAACAGAACCAAGTTCAATGTGGAAGCAGAGCACTACGTCTTTAAACACCGGCTCAACCACAACACAAAGATCAGCAGGCACCATAAAACCATGTTCATCTACAACACAGACACAAATGAAGTCTAAAGAAAGAGCTTCTTCACCTAATGCAAAGACTGAAATATCTACTGCACATCATACAACTACAAAGATAGCGGAGGACAAACCTACAGTGAGGCCACCATCTGCAACATTTTCAACACAACAACCCCCAACTGCACAACAAACTGCTGGAGCAGCAACAACTCAAGGAAACACAGTCAATGGACCTTTTATTATGTCAACCACACTCACAACACAAACGACAAAAGCTGGTGAGACTGATCAAACTGCAATACAATCCCAATCTAGTTCAACAACAGCAAAAACTCAAACACCTTCTACAGATCCTACATCTTCACAGATGATGGAGTCCAGTACAACAACATCCAGAGCAATGTCATCACCAACTGCGACTTCCACAATACGAACAACTGTGCAGTCAACCCTATCCTCTCTATCCACCACAAGAAGATCCACCACACCAAGAGTCGGCCTGGCACCAACAACCAAACAAGACAAAGAAACAACAACATTAAAAAAACACTTCTGGTAAAATTACACCAAATGTGATAACAGCATCACAAACGGTCCCTGCAGAAACAACCAGAACACCTGAAAAAAACAGAATTTAAGACTCAGAATAAAACTGAGTCTGCAACAACCAAATTTGAGAGTTCAACATCAGCAGCATTCTCAAAACATCAACCCAACATTGCAAAACAAACTACTGGATCAAAAACAGTTACAAGAACAACAGACAGTGGATCAGTGTCTACATCAACAGAACTTACAAAAGAACCAGTAGGGTCTGGGATAACACTGCAAACGGCAACAGAAACACAATCTAGTCCTCCAGCAACCATGACTAGAGAATCAACCACTGATCATACTACGCCAACGGTGAAATCCATGGCAAAAGCATCCACTGTAATATCACCTCCATCTGTGATTTCTATAAAAGGAACATCTGCACAGGAAACATCTTCACCTTTATCTGTTACAACAGGATCCACAACAGACACTGTAGAATCAACAACAAACAAACAAGGCAATGAAACAACAACATTAAAAATCACTTCTGATAAAATTACATCAAATGTGACAACAGCATCACAAACTGTCCCTGCACCAACCAAATCTGAGAATTCAACAACATCAGCAGCATCAACTCCATCTTTAATTTCTACAATGGAAAAACCTGTTACAACAGGATCCACAACAAGTACTGTTTTAGTAACAACATCCAAAAACTACAAAGAAACAGCAAAATTACAAGATACTTCTAGACAAAGTACACCAAATGTAACAACGACATCAAAAACTTTAACAACTCAATCAACAAAAACACTTCGAACATCCACATCTGTATTGGACAATTCAGAGGTTCCAGCAACATCAGCTCCAATTGCCACACAACCCACACCAGCAGAACAAATGGTTGGAATGTCAACAATTCAATCAACAAACAGTGGATTAGTCTCTGTGCCAATAACACCCACAACACAAACAAGTCAGTCTGTGAGATTCGTGCAAAGTGCAACAAACTCAGAAGCAGGTCTACCTACTGCCAAAACTCAAATATCTACCACAGATCATTAATCTACACAGATAGTGGAGTCCTTAACAACAACATCAACTGCAAGACCACCTTCATCTGTGATTTCTACAATAGGAACATCTGTAAGAGTAACAGCTTCACCTCCATCTGCACGATTCACAACAGACACTGAAGAACCAGCAAAACACAACCAATGCAATGTAACAACACAATTACAAAACAAGTCAGGGCAACACAGAGTAACACAACAAACACAAACTGTTGCTGCAGAAACAACCAAAATACATGTACAAACGAAATTATCCACTGGTAAAACAAAAGCTACTGAATCAATAACAGTTCAAAGAACAACACACAGTGGTCCAGCCTTTCTGTTAACAAGCCAGACATCACTGCACAGTGCCACACAAATACAATCTAGTTCTTCAACAACCAAAACTAAAACAACTACCAGAGACCATCAATCAACAGATATAGTAGGGCTCTTGATGACAACAACGACGGCCGCTCCAGTTTCATCCATGACTTTAACACTGGTAGCACAACCAGTGACAAACACAAGTACAACTGCAGGGATGGAGCCAGCAGTTCCAGCCACAGATTATCTCACGCTGTCAGCAACTGCACATGCACCCCTCACAGCTTCATCACAGAGCTCTGGATTATCAAACCAGACCCAAACCCCAACACAAAGTGGAGAGGTGACTCCACGGACAGAAGAGGCTTTTACAGGACAGAAAAGGGAACATATGGGTACAACAATGAATCCAGATGACACTACAGCAACTTTGGTTACATCTCCTCAAGAAAAAAAAAATCATTCAGCTGTATATATAAATACTTTGGAGGAGGAACCAAAGATTTTAAGAGGTATGTTAGGATGCAAACATACTTCCAGTACAGATCAAAATGCTTCCACAAATATACCAACAGATATACACCTAACTAATGTTTTTTTTTTCTTCCACTTCTGCAGCAACAGGAACAACAGATCAAAACTCAATTTCTTCACAAAGTATAGAATCCTCCAGAACAGAACAGCCAAGTTCACAACAACCTCATTGTATCTCATTGGTCCCAGTTAGCACACCAAGAAGCACTTCATCTTCAACCTCATCACTAGGTTCATCCTCTTCTACAACAAAAGAATCACATTCAAACAGTACATCCCCTCAGGTTTACCCAACTACAAATATGGAGAAGGCAACAACAAAATCCACAGAAGTTCAGTATGAAAGCACAGAGACAACAAACTCCATTTTATATGCTTCCTCAGCTAACCTTGGACAAGCCAATACAAGTACTTTGTCTGTTTCTCAAAACAGCACAGTGTTTTTTAGGCACAGTCCTAGGGTTGTTGTTCTGAAACCTTTGGTCTTTAATTATCCAGTTGTGAGCCATACCATGTTTTTATCAAATGATACAGGTGAGAAAAGACAGAATTAAAAAAATAACTCGTACTCGTACTCGTACTCGTCGTACTCGTCGTATTTGTCATCTTCCGCTTATCTGGGACTGGGTCGCGGGGGCAGCAGACTCAGCAGAGACACCCAGACGTCCCTCCACTCCTTAGTAAAAAAAACTAAATAATGAAAAGATTTCTTAATGGTCCAAGACAAGGAAAGCTCTGCGTCGTCTTCCGCTTCAAAAGGGACTGGGTTGCGGGGGCAGCAGACTCAATAGAGGCACCCAGACTTCCCTCTACCCAGACACCTCATCCAGCTCCACTGGTTGGAGCCCAAGGCGTTACCAGGCCAGCCGAGAGACATAGTCCCTCCAGCGTGTCCTGGGGCGTGTCCTGGGCCTCCCCCCGGTGGGACTTGCCTGGAACACCTCCCGAGGGAGGCATCCAGGAGGCATCCGGTAAAGATACCCGAGCCACCTCAACTGGGTCCTCTTGATGTGAAGGAAATACGGCTCTACTCCAAACTCCTCCCGGATGGCTGAGCTCCTCACCCTTTCTCTAAGGGAGTGCTCGGCCACCCTACGGAGGAAGCTCAATTCAGCCGCTTGTATTCGGGATCTCGTTTTCTTTGTCATGACCCAAAGTTCATGGCCATAGGTGAGAGTAGGAACATAGACTGACCGGTAAATCGAGAGCTTCGCTTTTCGGCTCAGCTCTCTCTTCACCACTATGGACCGGCACAGCTTCCCCATTACTGCAGCAGCCGCACAGATCCGTCTGTCGATCTCCCGCTCCATTCTCCCCTCACTCGTGAACAAGACCTCAAGATACTTAAACTTCTTGATTTGAGGCGGGAATCCCCTCCAACCTGAAGAGGACAAGCCACTCTTTTCCAGTCGGGAACCATGGCCTCAGGCTTGGAGGAGCTGATCTTCATCCCAGCCGCTTCACACTTGGCTGTGAACCACCCCAGTGCATGCCACAGGTCTTGGCTAGAGGGGACCAGCAGGACCATGTCATCTGCAAAAAAAGAAAAAACAAAATCCACTGGTCCCTAAACCAGACTCCTACTGGCCCTTGGCTGCACCTAGAAATCCTGTCCATAAAGGTTATTAACAAGACTGGTGACAAAGGGCAGCCCTGCCGGAGTCCAACATGCACCGGGAACAGGTTCGACTTAATGCCGGCAATGCAAATCAAACTCCTGCTTCGCTTGTACAGAGACCGGATGGCCCCTAGTAAAGGGCCCCCAAATGCGTTCTCCTGGAGCACGCTCCACAGTGCACCACGAGGAACACAGTCGAATGCCTTACTCAGGTCCACAAAACACATGTGGATCGGTTGGACAAACTTCCATGAACCCTCGAGTACCCTGCATAGGGTGTAGAACTGGTCCAGTGTTCCACGGCCGGGACGAAAACCACACTGCTCCTCCTGAAGCCGAGAGTCTACTATCGACTCTCCTCTCCGAAACCCTGGCATAGCCCTTACCAGGGAGGCTGAGGAGTGTGATCCCCCTATAGCTGGAACACACCCTCCGGTGACCCTTCTTATGAAGGGGGACCATCACCCGGTCTGCCAGTCCAGAGGATCTGTCCCCGACTGCTGAAATACTCCTTTCCACAAGGAAAACTACATGGTACACATTGAAACCTGTGGCATAAGTTGACTTCTAATGTGTTTTGGGCTTATGTAGAGATGTTATCAGCAGTCAGTGTATTAAAAATAGGTGCACAGTTTATTTAAAAATGTCAGCTCACGAGTTTTACATTTTCTGACAATATTCTGCCCAGTGGTTTTGTGACCAGCAATGCCACCTCACAGCCAGAGTCTGCAGTTATAATTTGTTTGCTCTCTCAGAAAGGATTGTATCTGGGCAATCTACCATCTCTTTACAGGTCAAAATATGTAATCTGGTGTATCTTAGCAGTGTATCTTCCTTTTCCCTCAAAAGAATAAGTTAGCTATTGCTTTGGAATTCATGTAATTTTACTTATTTCTGTCAAAACTTTTGTGGGTAAGGATGAAGGAAATGGTAAAATTCCCTTTGAAGGGCCTAAATATACATACACAACATGTAAATATCTCTATGTACATGTTTAAGTCTGACTTTATGGCCAGTGTGTATATGTCTAACAAAACAATTGGACTTATATACATATTTTGTTGTGCTACATTTCTTTTTTCTTTTGGTTTTTCTTTAAGTTTTCTGTTTAACTTACAACATTCCTCCCTTTATCTGATACCCACATCCTCCATGTGTTGTCAGCGTAACAACCTAAATTAGTATTTGGTAAAGAGAAACTTGTATTACAAGTAAAACACTCTCCAGCAATGCTTCAGAATGAGGGTGGCCGAAAAAAAAACCCAAAATAAAAAACGGAGAAAATAAAAACAACAAAAGAAAGCACACCCCACCCTTTAATGTTTGAGACCAAATGAAGCAGATTAAATGCTTATGATGTTGGTTGCAGAGGTAAAACTTGTCACAGTAGATTTGATGTGAAGCATGGCTCTTGTTTGACCTTATGCAGTGAACTGATAATACAATAACAGAAGAAGTTCCTTTTGCATACTTAGTGCAGTTACACCTGTTTTGTATCTATATAGGTGATTTTTGTTTTCTATATTATTTAGGTTACACAAAACGATACCATATAAAAACATATCTAAAATAAACTTTATTATTAATTCTTTGTGTTTTGTTTTAAATGAATTGACATTTACTTTTTTCTTTTGATTTTATCCTGAAAACAATGAAAAAGCAGTTTTTGTTGTTTTACAACAAGAGTATTCCACTGGTTCTCAGATTTATTACAAGTTATTTACAAGCTAAATAACAACCTAGCAAACAATTGTAGGATGAGTTGTGATTTTAACCTTAAAAGCCAAACAGATGAGTGGTTTCAATCACATTCTGAAAAATGAAACTGCTATAAAGAGGAGAAGAACACTGGAGAATACTGAGGAATAAAATCAGTGGAAATTGATGCGTAAAACTGATCTGGGAACAGGTCCAGCGGGCTACTTTAGCAGCATTAGTGTTGTGACTATAGGACCTGCTGGCAACAAAAACACAAAACAGTGAGGGCATGTCAGTCAGGTTGTCGTTTTTCTTGGATAAGAAACTTCTATTGAAGACCTGTTTTCTGTTGGTCTTATTTCCATAGAAAGTACTCCTGGCCCAGTACTTTTGTGTTTAGCTGTCTCCCTTCCCTTGATGGAGCCACTGACAGAGCCATTTCTATCTTTAACTTTGTGCTCTATTTGTTTTTTTTGTCATAGAAAGTACACCCGTGTCCCCTAGTGCTTCTGTTTTATTTTGTCTTCTTCCATTCCTTTTAAACTTCAGGCCCTCATTACAGATGGCAATTCTCTTACTGAGCTTGGTTCAGAAGGAGAAATCACTGAAAAAGGAAGGTTTTGATGCTGTCGGCTGGGCTTTTTTAGACGGATTACTTTTTACCAATCGGCATTACACAGTCAACTAAATTAGATTTTTTATTTTAGGATTTTCATCAAACTGGGCTGTATGGAGTGTACTGAAGTGTGAATCTGGCCTGAATTTGTTTCTCTACAGTTGTATATGTTTTAGTATTTTACTATTAAAAGGTTAATGAAATAGTTTAAACTAATTTGAAGAATTAGTTTTGCATGCAGAATCATTGGTGATTTATTAGATTGAAAGTTTTCCCTGGTGCCATTAAGCTAGCTGACTGTTCAAGATATGCCAAAAGTAAAGAATATATTTTTGATAAAGAATCAGAGTCATGACTTCATACTTGGTGGGAAATATTTATTAGATTAAATTTGTAGAGTGTATGCATCAAAATTACATTAGATGTCCATTTATCTAATACTCATCTTCATACAAGACAAATCAGGATGATATGTGACTTATTTCTAAGTGAGACATTGATGAATTGCATGAACACTGAAGTTTGGGTTTTGTGACAATTTGTGACTAATCTGAGTAATTACGCCAACAATACTCATCAGCTGATTCAAAGAGAGATTCATCACCTCTCTGACTACCATGGTCATACTGATAATGTCTGGTGGCAACTGATGCATCAAAACTGTGAGGAAGATAACAAATGATAGTTGCTATGTTTGTTGTTTGATTCCACGTGCTATTAATGATCAACCATTTTTGGTACCTGTTCCTATTGATACTGCTTATACTCTAGCTACTTTCTTTCCAGATAACCGGCTGGTGGAGGTTATTTTTCCTTGGGTGAGGAATTACATTGTAAGGCAAAGCAGAAATGTTAGTAGATTTTCTATTGAGACTAATTTAATATGTGCTACTACAGGAACTCTTTATAGATTTTGGGGTAATAGGAATCAATAAGGCTTCCAGATATTTGTATTGCACAGGAGGAATACACACCTTATTTCCTTGGAAAGACAGAAGGTTGCAAAACTATCATACCTGTTTCATGTGCTTTAACCAACAGACATAAATTTGAGCCATGTCCTATCAGAACTGATCCTTATACCATTTCAGGATCTTCGGTCCCAGATCCCTTTGTGTTAACTCTTAATCTTACAGCCTTACCGAATGGAAGTAAATTGAATAGCCAGGCAGGTAAATTAACCAGGGTTCTTGTTACTTTTCCTAGTAGAGATGGGTACTCGTGTACTAAGAACATGGTTTGGATGTGTGGAAATAGATCATATCTGTATCTGCCTGCTAATTGGTCCTGGTTCATTACTGGTGGTTGCACATCCTGGTTAATAAAGATTGGAGTAATTCTTTATTTTTCTTTTTGATTTTAATGTTTATTTTTAAGTGTTGTATTTTTTATATATATTTTTTGGTTTTACTTTGATTATAATCTTGGTAATGGATCAGCATTATATATTATTATTATACAGCATTTCATACTAAAACTACATCAGCTCCAATCACAACTACAGCTGCTCCCACCGCAACTTTAGTTCCTCCCAACACAATCACAGCTCTTCCCACCACAACTGTGGCTCCTCGAATTGCAACTGCAGCTTCTCCCTCCACAACTACATCTGTAGCTACCACAAGTAAAGCTGCTCCAATGGTAACTACAACTACAGCTGCTCCAACCAGAAGTACAGCTCTTCCCACTATAACCACAAATGTTCCCACCACAACTACAGCCCCTCCTGCCACAACCAAAGCTGTGCTGACCACAACTACAGTTTCTCCCACTGTGACCACACCCGCTCCAACAACAACTGCAGCTCCTCCCACCACAACTACAGCTGCTCCCACCATAGTTCTGACCCTTTCAAGCACAACTGAAGTGGCAAAGAAAACAAGGCAACTGACCTTTAGGTCTCCTGAGGAAACTTTTACTATTGATTTGGGATTTTCATCATCAGAAGCATTCCAAAATTGTTCTAGAGTTTTAAGGAGTCATGTAAGTTTTCTTCCCAACATTATTCACAAACCAAAGGCAATGTGATTTAAGTTATAAGAACAAGAGATCCAGGTATAAATCCAGTATCTTGTTAAATCGTTATACTGTATAGCTTCAGCCGTCTTGGTTTATGCACATATTTTAGTCTTTATCACAATTAGAGACATAAGTAAAGGTCATGTGAATCAAAAAGATTGATTCTTACTCCTACATTAAGAAGATTTTATTGTCTGACCAATGTACACTATAATATATATAAACTTTATTTTACTCAAGTGTTGTCTTAAATAATGTAAGAGATTTGAAATTATATGACTCTGGCCTCAATGTTAGGTTACACAGTCACAACAACCCTGAGACCATAAGAGATGTTTCTATGAGAAACAATGCAAGATGTGTTATATCGTGCTGCAATAATGTTTAATTATTTAAAATTCTGCAAAATAATATTTATTATTGAAAGGAAACTTGCTTGTTTGTGAATTGCAGCTTGAACCACTCTATCAAAGATCAGTTCCTTCATTCATCAGTTTGACAGTTATTTCCTTCAGGTAACTTTTTTACGACATGCTAAAATTTCAAAGTCCTTAGTTATATATCTGTAAATTAAGTATTATTTTTCTTCTTTTGTAGGCAAGGATCGGTCATTAACACGATGTACCTTGAATTTGCATCAGCTTCTGCTCCTAATGACACAGCTATTGTAGAAGTTCTAGTCAATGGGACTTCAAACATTACAGAATTCTCCATTGAAACCAGTTCAGTTACTGTGGGTGACACCGGTAAGCAAAATGAAATGCAGCTCAAAGATAATCATAATTTTTAAACATTATACAAATTAACAAAATTATAAAAATATTGGTGAAGCACAAAACTGGTGCATGACATTTTGAAGTATTTAAGAGTATTTTTTCAGACAAACATTAAAAATGTTCTTTTACTTACACTTCCTACATATTTCTTTATCCATGTGCAAAACAAATTTCTATAATTATGTTACAAATTTGTGATTGACATACAACACCTCTTCTCCAACAGGTGTTTCAACAACAACCGCTCCAACAACAGCAGTGGCAACAACGACAACAGCTGTTCCAAGCACTACAACAGCAACTGCTCCAGTCACAACAGCTGCTCCAACAAACAACAGCCTCTCCAACCACAAATATTCCAACCACTGGAACAATTGCTCCAACCATTACAACAATTGCTCCAACCACAACAGCAGTGGCAACAACCACGACAACAGCTGTTCCAAGCACTACAACAGCAACTTCTCCAGTCACAACAGCCTCTCCAACCACAAATTTTCCAACCACTAGAACAATTGCTCCAACCATTACAACAACTGCTCCAACTACAACAGCTGTTCTAACAACATCAATGATTGCTCCAACCACACAGCTACTGCTACCACAACAACATCCATTCCAATCACACCAGCTGATACAACCAACACAACTGCTCCAACCAACACAACATCTTCTGCAACCACAACAACCACTCCAACAACAACAACAACAGGTGTTGCAAGCAGGACTACCACTGCTCCAACCACCACAACTGCCTCTCCAACTACAATAACAACTGCTCCAGTCATTACAAAAGTTGCTCCAACCACAACATTTTTAAACACAACTGCTGCGCCAATGCCCACAACTTCTACAACAGCTGCTATAACCAGAACAACTGCTTCAAAAACCCCTACAGCTTCACCTACCACTACCACGACTTCTACAACTAATACAAAGGCTGATCAGACAACACCAACTCCTCTTGTGACTACTACAACTACAAGTAAAGCTCCTCCTCCAGTGTTCGTTGTTGCATCAACTGTGGTCGAACCATTTGTTGAAGAGCTTAATAACAGAGACAGCCAAGAGTTCAAGGCCCTGGAAATAAAAGTGATAACAGTGGTAAGTACAGCTTTTGAAGACTTTCGGTATCTAAATGTTTCAGTGTAATGATTATTTTACAGTAAATTTTATTATTTTTTTCAATTTTCCAGTATGACATCATCTACAAACAAAAATTTGGAATCCTCTTCATTCGAAGTTACATAATTGCATTTAGGTATGTTAGCTTCCCACTTTATAATTCAAGTTAATCTACATTGTGGTGTAGTGGGGTACAGGTGCCTCAGGTTTGATTCCTGGTCACATCACAAGGTGTTACTTACTCCTGATTTCCCCATTGTGGGATAACCAAAGCATATTTCTATTCGTATCGTATTTATATTAATAGTGGTTACTAACAGCAAGATTGATTTCAGTTTGTGTTTTTATTTCTTTCAGACCAGCTATAGCCGGGTTACGAATCAATGCTACTGAAGTAGAGGTGGGGGTAGAGTTCAATCAAAGCACACCAGCTAAGAATATCCCCAAGGCTGAAGCTGTTCAAGAAGCATTAGTACAGGCTGTGTCTAATCCCAACATCACCTTGAATATCAGCTTTGAGGTGGAGTCTATTCAAATAATACGTAAGTAAAAAGTGTTTGAAACACACAAAATACACTGCTCAAAAAAAAAAATAAAGGGAACACTCAAATAACACATCCTAGATCTGAATGAATTAAATATTCTCATTGAAAACTTTGTTCTGTACAAAGTTGAATGTGCAGACAACAAAATCACACAAAAATCATTAATGGAAATCAAATGGAGGCCTGGATTTGGAGTCACACACAAAATTCAAGTGGAAAAACACACTACAGGCTAGAGACTAAATGTACATCCTTCAATCAAACGAGGTGTGAAAATTTTTGACAGGTGGGCGGGACTTCCGGTGGCAGGGCGGGACTTCCGGTGGCTGGGCCTTCCGGTGACGTAACCGGATATCATCATTAATCGGATGTTGTCATTAGCCGGATATCGTCATTAACCGGAT
>JAHUTJ010066303.1:0-27988 GCA_036250325.1 Characodon lateralis
GTGAAGAGAGGGGCTGAGCTGTCCACTGATCACCACCTGGTGGTGAGTTGGATCCGCTGGAGGAGGAGAAAGCCGGACAGACTTGGCAGGCCCAAGCGCATAGTGAGGGTCTGCTGGGAACGTCTGGTGGAGCCCTTGGCTAGGGATATATTCAACTCCCACTTCCGGGAGAGCTTTGACCAGATTCCTGG
Source organism: Characodon lateralis (assembly GCA_036250325.1). Lineage (NCBI taxonomy): Eukaryota > Metazoa > Chordata > Actinopteri > Cyprinodontiformes > Goodeidae > Characodon > Characodon lateralis. The sequence continues at coordinate 192 of JAHUTJ010066303.1, forward strand.
GGATGCTGGAGACATAGAGTCCGAGTGGACCATGTTCTCCACATCTATTGTCGATGCTGCTGCCCGTAGCTGCGGCCATGAGGTCTGCGGTGCCTGTCGCAGCGGCAATCCCCAAACCCGGCGGTGGACACCGGCAGTAAGGGGCGCTGTCAAGATGAAGAAGGAGTCCTATCGGCTGTGGTTGGCTTGTGGGCCCAGCCAGTGGAAAAGGCAAAAACACGGGCCTGGGAGGAGTTCGGTGAGGCTATGGAGAAGGACTACCGGTTGGTTTCGAAGTGATTCTGGCAAACCGTCCGCCGCCTCAGGAGGGGGAAGCAGAGCTTTGCCAACACTGTTTACAGTGGGGGTGGGAGGCTACTGTCCTCAAGTGGGGACATTATCGGGCGGTGGAAGGAGTATTTCGAGGATCTCCTCGATCCTGCCATCACGCATTCCCTGGTGGAAACAGAGGCTGGGAACTTGGGGTTGGACTCTTTCATCACTCAGGCTGAAGTCACCGAGGTGGTTAAAAAGCTCTGTGGGGGCAGGGCTTCAGGGGCGGATGAGATCTGCCCTGAGTACCTCAAGTCTCTGGACTGTCATGTGGGGCTGTCATGGTTGACACACCTCTTCAACATTGCATGGCGGTCAGGGACAGTGCCTCTGGACTGGCAGACTGGGGTGGGGGTCCCCATCATAAGAAGGGTGACCGGAGGGTGTGTTCCAACTACAGGGGGATCACACTCCTCAGCCTCCCTGGTAAGGCCTACGCCAGGGTATTGGATAGGTGAGTCCGGCCGATAGTCGAACCTCAGCTTCAGGAGGAGCAGTGTGGTTTTCGTCCCGGCCGTGGAACACTGGACCAGCTCTACACCCTCTACAGGGTACTCGAGGGTTCATGGGAATTTGCCCAACCGGTCTACATGTGTTTTGTGGACCTGGAGAAAGCATTCGAGTGTGGCCCTCGTGATGCCCTGTGGGAGGTGCTCCAGGAGTATGGAGTCGGGGGCCCTTTATTAGCGGCCATCCGGTCTCTCTACAAGCGACGCAGGAGTTTGGTTTGCATTGCCGGCACTAAGTTGGACCTGTTCCCGGTGCATGTTGGACTCCGACAGGGCTGCACTTTGTCACCGTTCCTGTTCATAACTGTTCATAACTTTTATGGACAGGATTTTTAGGCGCAGCCAAGGGCCGGAGGGGATGTGGTTTGGGGACCAGTGGATTTCGTCTCTTCTTTTTGCAGATGACGTGGTGCTGCTGGCTCCCTACAGCATGCATGGGGGCGGTTCGCACCTGAGTGTGAAGTGGCTGGGATGAGCATCAGCTCCTCCAAGTCCTAGGTCATGGTTCTCGACTGGAAAAGGGTGGCTTGTCCATTTCAGGTTGGAGGAGAGTTCCTGCCTCAAGTGGAGGAGTTTAAGTATCTCACGGTGTTGTTCACTAGTGAGGGAAGAATGGAGCAGGAGATCGACAGATGTATCGGTGAGGCTGCCGCAGTAATGGGGGCACTGTGCCGGTCCGTTGTGGTGAAGAGAGAGCTGAGCTGAAAAGCGAAGTTCTCGATTTACGTTCCTACCCTCACCTATGGCCATGAACTTTGGGTCATGACCGAAAGAACGAGATCCCGGATATAAGCGGCTGAAATGAGCTTCCTCCCTAGGGTGGCCGGGCACTCCCTTAGAGATAGGGTGAGGAGCTCAGCCATCCGGGAGGGGCTTGTACTAGAGCCGCTGCTCCTCCACATCGAGAGGAGCCAGTTGAGGTGGCTCGGGCATCTATACCGGATGCCTCCTGAACTCCTTCCTCGGGAGGTGTTCCAGGAATGTCCCACCGGAAGGAGGCTCAGGGAACAGAGAAGGACACGCTGGAGGGACTATGTCTCTCGGCTGGCCTGGGAACGCCTTGGGCTCCCCCCGGAGGAGCTGGAGGATGTCTCTGCTGAGTCTGCTGCCCCCGCGACCCGGTCCCGGATAAAGCCGAAGACAACGAGTACGAGTAATAATCTACCTTTGTTATAGTCTATACATTCATAATTTGTATGTACTTATACTAACAGTTATAGCATATTCATGGATGGATGTAAACTGCATTTTGTTGCTTTGTACTTGTGATGTGCAATGACAATAAAGTTGAATTCTAATTCTAAAGGAACAATATTTGTAATTCAATCTCACTATTAGCTATTCTGTGAAGGCCTTGGAGGTTTGTTAGACAACATTAGCAAACAAAAATCATGACAACAAATGAACACACAGACATGTATCTGATAAAGTTGTGGAGAAGCTAAAGCAGGCTTAGGATATACAACAATATCCCAAAGTTTAAATATGTCAGTGGACACTGTTGAATCCATCACCTACAAAGACATGGCTGTTCACCTAAACTGACACCATGACTAGGAAAGCATTAAACAGAGAAGCAGCCAAGAGGCCAATGGTATCTCTAGAGGAGCTGCAGAGATCCACTGCACTGATGAGGACATCTTGTGACAAAACATTTTGTTGTGCACTCTACAAATCTGGCCATCATGGACAAAATGGAAAGCAGAAAACCATTGTTAAATAAAAGCCTTAGACTACTAATGCATTGCAAGTTCGTTCATGTTTAAATGAGTGCATTTTCTTTCTGTGACAGAGATGTCCTTGGGTAAAGTTGTGTACACAAGGGATGATTTTATGGCTTTAAGAAAATCTTGTCATGGAGTCATACATCCCATCCCCTTGGAGCTTAGGAAAATGCTCCATGGCTGCAGAGCAGGAAACAAGCTAAGGACTAGGAGTTGGATGTATACATTTTTCCTACCATTTGCCGCCAGTCGGAATGTACTCGCTCCCTAACAAGCACACTGAAATGTTGTCGTTCGTGACAAATCCATTGAGGGATTTCAGTCTTTTGCAGAGTCATGGCCGAATGACACTTTCTTGACTCATGTGGACTTACCCGACTTCTTGACTGTTCCTGCGAACAGCGACGCCAGTGCCACTGGCAACAGCAGAGTAGAGGGAATGATCGAGTTAGTGAACAATAGATGCTGTCACCCGGGCATACAGTGCAAGTCAAGTTGTGTTGTCATAGTATTGAACTTCTGGCAGTCAGCCTTAGACTAAATATGTACCATCAAAGCTTTTAGACATCATTGCCATTGTTGTTTTCATTCCACTAGGGGAACCAGAGGAGGTGGCATGTGACGTCATCCAGGAGGCTGCTGCTAGGATTCAGACCCAGCACCCTAATGCCTTCAATGCTATAACAGGAAATTTTAATAACGTTGTTCCCTTCTGCCACCTGAAATGTGTTTTTTTAGTATGTGGACTGTCTTAGGAGGAAAAATAAAATAATTTTTACACTGTACATACATTTCTGTAGGAATATAGTGATTCCAGTAAAGAAGGTAACTTGCTTCCCAAATAATAAGCCCTGGATTAACAGTGGTTTTAAGCAGCTCCTCCGTTGTAAGAAACTGGCATTCACGGATGGGGACAAGGATAGGCTCAGGGTAGGTTCAGCAAGATCTAAAGAGGAGACTAAAACAAGCAAATGCAGACAGAAAAACCATAACCACTTCCATACCCTCCCTAAGGGAGTGCCTAAAGTTGGGCAACCAGCTCAGCTGAGCGGCTACAGACCAGTAGCCTTAACATCACACATTATAAAGATGCTGGACCACCTGGTCCTTCGTATCCTAAGGTCAGAGGTCACTATTGCCATAGACCGACTCCAGTTTGCTTATCAGGAGCTCATTGGGGTGGAGGATGTAGTCCTCAATATGCTACATTGAGTTTATACCGATGAGGAGCCAGGATGCCAGATGAGAGTCCTCTTCTTTGACTTTTCAAGTACTTTTAATGTGGTACAGCCCTTCATCCTGGGAGACAGGTTGGACATGATGGGAGTAGATCGCTCCTTGACCTCCTGGATAACAGACTACCTGACATTGCAGCCTCAGTATGTCAGACTGGGGAGCTGTGTCTTTGGGAAGGTCAGGAGCAGCAGAGGATATTTCTATTTCAGTTCACACTACACAGCAGACTTTAAATACAATACTAAGCCCTGTCACATGTACTTGGTTATTGTGGCTTGTATTATGAAAGGTCAGGAGCAGAAACACTGGGACCTTTTAGGTTATTTCAGGAACTGGTGCAACAAATGACACCTAAGAACCTTTTAGGTTCTTTCAGGAACTGGTGCAACAAATGACACCTAAACAAATGTTTAGGTGTCTTCACCTAAACATAGCCAAAACCAAAGAGATGGTCTTTGGTTTTGGGAGGGAAAGGGCACAACATCAGCTATTCTCAGTCCGGGGAGATGACATTTTGATAGTGCAGACCTATACATACCAGAGGGCTCTCATGGATGACAAGCTGGACTAGTCCCACAACACCAAAGCCCTCTACAGGAAGGGGTATACAGGAAGGAATTCGCCTGTTTTTCTTGCGGTCATTGAGGTCATTTGATGTCTGTGTAGAGTTGTTGACCATTTTCTATCACATAGTATTAGCCAGTGCACTTTCTTATGCTGCTGTCTGTTGGGGAGGCAGCCTCACAGACAAGAACTCCAAGTGGCTGGACATGCTGGTTATAAAGGCCACCTCAGTGCTGGACCGGAGGCTGGACCCTCAAATATAACTGGTAGAGAAAGGTAAAGTAATCCAAAAGAATGCTATTTTGAACGTCAGACACCTTCTCCGTAGCCTCCTGGAGCATCTGACAAGTGGTTCCAGCAGAAGGCTCTTTTCTTTGTGCTGCAGAAGAGAGAGATTCAGGAGATCCTTCATCCCCACGGAAATAAGACTGTTTAACTCCTTATGTTGAATTCAGCCATACATATAATCACACAAATACACCCTCATTCTTAGGACACACACACACACACATGCACATGGGAAGACTAATATTTATGTGATTTTAATCTGCATTTTTAAAAACGTTTAAAAATGTATTCTTCTTTTTGCTGTCAATGTTACACAGTATTTTGGATGACTGAAAATGTGGGTTGTTGTTTTTATGTTTTTTAAGTTGAGCTACTTGTACAATGGGATTTCCCCTCTGATGAATAAAGTTTTATTCTATTCTATTATTCCAGGAAGTCATCATCAGTGTTTTGCTATGAGCCATGTTGGGGACCCAGTGGAAGAAGATGCTCTGGTAAGATGAGATAAAATTGAAAACTTTTTGGCTTTCATTCAAAACACTACCTACATTCAAAATTCAATGTGAGGTAGAAAATAACATTACACACCACCCCTTAACACACAATCCCTACTGTAAATCAGTGTTAGCAGTACAATGCTGTGGTGATGCTTTTCTGCTGCAAGGACAGGGAAGCTGGTCCGAGTTAAAGGGAAGCTGAATAGATCTACATACAGGGCAATCCTGGGAGAAAATCTGTTAGAGGACACAAAAGACGTACAACCCTAAACGTCTAGGGCTACTATGGATTGGTTTAGATCAAAATATATCTATGTATTTGAATGTGCCAGTCGAAGTCCAGACCTATAACTAATTGAGAATCTGTGGCACTAGTTTATGTTGGCCTATTACATAAAATTCCACTACAATACATTGATGCGTATGCTTGTAATATTACATAATGTAAAAAAGAATTAAGAGGCATTAATACTTATGCAAGGCACTGTAGCAATATTCGGCAGTTTAGTTCACAGTTTTGTGGTTGTAATTTACCAAATGCATGTCATTGTATTTCCAAAGACATTAAAGAGCAGTCAAATTAAAACTAAAAGGTAACATGCTCTGGACAAAAACAAAATCCCATTTTTGAACTTGAACCTCCATAATTGACTCTGACTTTATTAAATGGTATATTTCATATTGTACATTTTAGATTTGTACATGCATTTCTTTTAATACAAAAAGCAGTAATTGTTTCAGTTATGTAATTTCACAGATGTCTGTAACATTAACCTTCACACGCTAAATAATCTTTAAATTATCATTCATTTGACTTCCATCTCAAGCTTTTTATTATACAAATAATTCCAATAACTAGAAGAACATTAATAATGAATCAGAATAAAACCCACAGTTGTCTTAATTCTGCTTCTCTTTGCTTAGATATCCACTAATCCCCATATGCCTTTTATAAATGGACCAAACAAAAAAAACAAAAGACAGAGGACGTTTCAAATTAGATTCACAGTCTCTGTGGGCAAAGTGTAAAATTGCTTTCACCTCCTCTGTGTTAAGCGGCAGACCAGGTCATTAGTGTAATTCCACTGTGGCAGTATTTTGCTGCAAATCAACTTATAAACTGTGGAAATTAGCAAATGAGTGTGGGAAGGCTGAATCTGCATGAGGGTGACAAAAAGATTGCCTAAAACACATTATAATGAAAGTGATATCCTCCCACGATTCAGAAAAAATTGATATTTTCTATTTGTTTAAATTTTAACTACAATTAAATGAATATCAAACATGTGGAATGGTCTTTGTATCGGGTTGATTTGACATTACAAATAAGGCTACACAAATTAAAGTCTAGCATGTCACTCGCTAGCATCATCAATCAAAGGGCTAAAATGGTTTAAATATACAAGAGTGCTGACATTTGAACATAGCTGTTGACATTGCTTAGATACATTAGGCCCTAAACAAACCATTCCCTGGGAAATCATCTGTTAACGACATGCTTTTGGCCAGAATAATTTTACTTATTCAGTGTCTTATGCAGCTTTGCTGTTCAGTCCATTGATAGCTATCATTATTCCTAACTGTTCTGTAAAGAAGCACATGTAGTATTTATTTGCTCAAGTTCATTTCATTTGGGCATGGTTTTGCAATAAACTTAGGCTCAATTTAGGCTTAATATTTCCGTAAATGAAAGCAACTGACCGTTAATCAGCCAACAGTAACTCTCAAACTGAAAACATCTCAACAACATTTAGCCCAGTGAACAACTCCCAGAGCGGCACATCCTGCTTTATCATAACTTGTTATTTAAAGCCATCACAGTTTCTGTGCCATATTTATCTTACTGAGGATAATGATAAATAAATAAGTATCAAGGGAGTAAACCCCGTGCTAATCTAAAAGAGTTGAAATGGTTCTTGATTCCGTAGTAGATGTCTTTTTTTGTAGCCAGGAAGTAGACCCTGAGCCACTGAAATTTAACTCCATACATAGGAGGTTAGCAGTTTGTCACAATTATCCTCAAGTTCCTTTTAGAGAAAAAAGCGATCTGACTGATCATGAATGTGACAGGAAGGTGGAATCACATTGGTGAAACCTTTATCAGCCCATCAGCACCACTACATGACATGGGAAGACAGCCAGACATTCTTCTCGCAGGAGATCAGTTTCTTAGCTCATCCTGTGTTTAAGTGGGTCCTCTGCCACTTTACTGCTGCTGATAGTAAGCCATTAGGCTGCCAGACATGACTTGGCTGCCTGAAAGAAGTATGAGGTGAAGACAATAAACAAATCCAGTCATGATAAACTACTTATACTCGAGAGGACATAATTCCATTTATTGTTTCTCTTTGACTTGATCTATTCATCTAAGAGCCATAGAAGCTCTAATCATCTGTAAACCAGTAATATGAAGGTCCTCAGCCAGTTAAATCAGTGGTGTTTTATCATTCAGATTATTCTGTTAATGAGAGTCACAGCTTCATTCAGACATACTGATGACTGAGACAAAGAAAATCTTGTTATGCACATTGCATTTTCCATTTATGAAAACACGAAGAGAGATCTGTTTCTATGCAATGAGATTTCTTAGTACAGCATGTCATCTTACCAAAGGAATTCCTGTTATTAAATGCTTGTAAACAACATACCAGTGGTGCACGTACCAGTTTTAATGCCAGATATAGATTTAAATTTTTCATTGAGGTGAAGCGATAATAACCTCAACCTAAAGAATAAATCCTTTTTGAGTGAGTGCTAAGAAAAAAATGCTTTTTTGGGGCCAGAGCCACAGCTTGCTGCAGTGCAACTGGTGCAAGAAAGAGATTTTATGTTTTAGTTCTAATATCTAACTTTAGGCCAGTCAGCTTTGCTAACACAAGAAACTCTAGAGCAGAATTCAAAAAGGAGCCCTTGGTTTGGTCAGAGATGAGTTGTGTATTTTTTTTTCTCACTAAAATAGTTTTAATCTTTCTGCACATGCTATTCACACTTTTGTATCTATTGGCCTAAAGTGCAATCTGGAACATGGGGTATTTGTTTGGAGAAAGTGACTCTCTAATGGTTGGACTGAAAGGTTGTATTGACTAAATCCTAGGTCCAGCGAAGCTATTTAAAATTATCTGGAAACACCGAGCCCCTGTAGGTAAAAAGTCAAATCCGATTGTGTATATATGTGTTGACTACAGAGATCTGATTTGGATTTCAGTATTGGGGGAGTTCATATTACTTTCTTTAAACTTAACAAACAGTCATTTGTGTAAACTTTGTATAAATTTAAGAATAAAAGTAACAAACACTAAGCATAAGATTAAAAAGGTACTTGATGTAGTAGTTTTAATAAAAGTGCATTGAAGAAAACTTTCTTTGGTAGCATGTTTTAATAAAAAAAAAAGGGATTTTTCAGTATGGATGCATTCAAGGAAAACAGTTCCAATTCAGTAACTGGACACTTAGTAGGAAAATGAGTAATTATGTTAGTTGGAAATAAAATACTTTTATATTGCACTTGTATATAATTTTTAAAGCGGGTGAAAGAAGTGTTTTTTCCATATGCATTCATAGATTTAGTTGTGAACATCCACACCACTGCCCACTAGCCATCAGCTCTTTTTGTGTCAGACAGAGAGGGGAAGATGCAACTTAAACCACAAATAAGACTAATATAAGAAAGAGAACTTTATGCTTTTCCAGTTTTTCTTCTGCTTGGTCAAATAAAATCTATAGAGAAAAATATGCTTAGATATTAATTAATAAGCTACTTAACAGAAAAAAGCTTTGTGTATATTCAAATTCCTCTGGAACCCAGTTCACATTATCATGTGAACTGGGTTGACCTTATTTACGGATAATGTTTCAGTTTCGTTCAGTTTATCTATATATCTCACCAATTCATAACATGCCTCCTTAGTCAGTTACATACATTCCACTTTGAACCTTGTTCTTAAACACTGCAGTCAGGTTTGGCTGACTAATTGGTAAAAAGTTTTTTGTTTATGGAAGCCCCTCCAATTGCATCAAGTCAGTTGCTTTGCTGCAGTCTCTTCTGAAGAAGTATGTAGCAACAGTGAACAGTTGATGGCATCGAGTTGTTAAGTTTGAAGCAATCCATCATACAAAGCATGCATTTGTTGACAGTGAAAAGAAACCTCCAGGAAAACCTGTCTCAGTGTGATAGGGCATCTGCCACTAGTGACTGGGGTTTTGAGAAGATACAGCAAATACACAAAATCACTGGTTCAGAAGTGCTTTCCATGTTAAAGAAAAAGTTGGTAACAAATGGTAGCAGTGGCTTTATCTAAGGAGATGAGCCCAGCTAGTAAAATGAATTAGATAAAAAAACGGAATATGTATAATTAGTGGCAGTAATAACAAATTTCCATTGCTTTGTTAAGGAGGGAGACAAGGTAAAACATAGAAACTTTATCATCTGTAGAGAGGGAATATTTAATAGTTTTTGGCAGCAATAGCTTAGCTGATGGCACCCTCAAAGAAAGAATGTCAGGCAAGGTGTTACATCTGTGAACAGAAATTACACAGAGACCAGAATGATAATGTCAGCAATAACAGTAGATAATCCATAATAGGAGAGCAGTAGGAGAAAGTAGCAGAGTACAAATTGTAGGCCTGCTGTTATTTTAACCTCCCATGCTATCAATCGTTTTGCTTTTAAATGAACCCTCATGTGCATGACAATGTGGAACCAGCACAAACCAAGATGGTCAAAAGTGAATACATACTTTTTAAAATTGTCTCACTTTTTGGTTTTCTGCTAAGGGTTACAAAGTACAACATTTACTCAGTGAACAAATCCCAGGGTAAATGCTAACCTGTCAAACTTTTGGCCTGAAGTTATAGCGTTTTATTAACATACAAATTATTAGCATACAATGTGTTGTTTCCAATTTGGAAGCTGTATGAAGGATTATTTTGCCCACTAAAATACTCCATTGGAATATTTTAGTTGGAGGCCAACTTTATTGTCTCCATTGTTTGCTCGTTCATCGTCTTCCGCTTGATCCGGGACCGGGTCGCAGGGGCAGCAAACTCAGCAAACTCAGCAGAGACACCCAGACATCCCTCTCCCCAGACACCTCCTCTAGCTCCTCCGGGGGGAGCCCAAGGCGTTCCCAGGCCAGCCGAGAGACATAGTCCCTTCAGCATGTCCTGGGCTGTCCCATGGGCCTCCTCCCGGTGGGACGTGCCTGGAACACCTTCCGAGGAAGGCATCCAGGAGGCATCCGATATAGATGCCCGAGCCACCTCAGCTGGCTCCTCTCGATGTGGAGGAGCAGCAGCTCAGCCACTTGTATCCGGAATCTCATTCTTTCGGTCATGACCCAAAGTTCATGGCCATAGGTGAGGGTAGGAATGTAGACCGACCGGTAAATCGAGAGTTTTGCTTTTCGGCTCAGCTCTCTCTTCACCACAACGGACCAGCACAGTGAGCCCATTACTGCGGCAGCCGCACCGATCCATTTGTCGATCTCCAGCTCCATTCTTCCCTCACTAGTGAACAAGACCCCGAGATACTTAAACTCCTCCACTTGAGGCAGGAAATTCCATCCAAGCTGTCTCCATTGTCTTCTGCTTATCTGGGGTCGGGTTGCGGGGTTTCCTTGTCCGATATGCTAACCCCTCCCTTCTACTTCCCTATTTCTGAGGGGATTGCTCAATCCAGTTCTCCATCCAACGCGACCGGACTTCCCTAAACCTGAAAGGTCTTACTAAGCAAATTTACTGAAAGTTCTGTTTAAGCTGGTGTAGGTAAATGACATGCCTAACCTCTAACAGCCTGTATTCAGAGGTCTCGCCCTTCTTCAACTGGAGGTCTGGACAACCAAGTAGCCCACAGCAGTCATCCACTCCTCGACAGTCACTTCTGTTAACGGCTACTCATTCCCTAATGTTACAACTGGCTCCTGGTATATGGGTTAGGTTAATTTTAGTTCCTCGGCACGAGCCCCAAGGGCGCTGTTTTAACAAGCTTACTAAGGCAACCTATAAAAACCTCCTAAAATCTCTTAGAACCAAGCAACAAGACTTTTTACCACCAGTGAAAACCCAAAAAATAAGGTCACTCAAATAATTGAATGTCCACGATTTAACTAGAATATTTTATGCTTTCTTTAATTAGTAACGCTTTTGCAGGCGTCAGTAACAGCTTAAATTCGGCAATAATAATTACAATAATAGAAATGAATCAATTAACTCAACCTGTCTTTCCCTGATGCTGAAACTAGTGAGTTGGAGAGGCTTTGAAGATGGAGGCTCATCCATGTACATTTCTTCTGGGAACAACGAGCGATTTCTTGAAGGAAAGACGGCTTAATCTTCAGTTTTCTTCCTCTAAATGGACCGGCACTGATCCTCCAGCTTTCGATGGTCAAACAGGAACTTTGTTGTCATATGTCTCAGAAGACAGTATCTTCCAAAGGCTGAAGAGTTGAAGGAAACCCTGTAGGATTAAATGAGGTTGATTCAGGACTTCCAGAATCCTGAAACTCAGAGCAATCAGCTGTTCACCGTTCAAGTTCACTTCTGTTGTCTGGATAAAAAGACCGTAGATGAATTCAGATTCTTAATTTCGAGGCACAGTCCTTCCCAGGCACACGGGTTGATCCTCTTTTTAATGCAGTCGATTAGCTGGGCTGTGTCTCTGGTTCTTTGCTTCATCTGTAGCATCTTTCTCCGTCCGATGCTGTTCGCTGGTCTTCTGTGAGGAAACAACTGCAGTCCCCTTTTTTGGCATTGCTTTCATAGTGCAGATGCTCTCACTGGTCAGCACTTTGTTAGGCTTCTCCGTTATTGTGCAACATGCTATTGCCCAATACGTTATTGCTCAATACTTAGTCATGGTCCCAGTGACTTTCTGGTGCTGTTTTTCAGCCGTGAAGATACCAGTAATAGCCACACAGCTGGCTTTAGTCTCGTCCTCCCTTTCTTGTGTTGCTTGTTGTCTTCAAAAGATACGCTGTCAGCATGCAGCTGGCTTTATCCTGTTCCTCCCTTCTTCATGTTGTTTGTTGGTCTTCAAAAAGGTTCTCTGTCAGCTCCTAGTTGGCTCTCATCACTCCAGTTCTGTCCCTAATCTGCTCAGTCTTAAACTTTACACAGTATTACACATTCCACCTTCAGCTTTCTGCATTTACTTTTAGACACAGTTATAAAACCATCACTTCATTCTTTTTATTCATACATCACAACTGACCAACATTATATCTATTTCATATATAGCTGATTGAGAATGTCTAAACCTTAATGTTTTTTACTTTAATTATAAGTTTTCAATCATATTTTAATCATATGTGTTTTAACTTGATACTCAAACATTACTCGTTTCAATTAATACTTGTAGAAAAATAGAAAATCATCATACATCATATCCTTTTTTACACTTGTTGTTTATACTTCTGCAAAAGATAAGACAGTTAATATGTGACTCCACACAGGCCTCTCCAGTCTCTCAGTCCCAGAATGTAAGAATATGCTTGTTTCACTCTCTACTGCTTCAACTGTGTAGTTTAATAATTGTTGCATGGATTACACAAAAAGATACTTATTTTAATTTTATAGATTTCATTGTGAGCAGTTAATGAATGTTGCATGGATTACATGGAAAGATCTCACCTCATTTTGACAGGGGGCAGCAGCCTAAGCAGAAAGACTCAGACTTCCCTCTCCCCAGCCACTTGGGCCACCTTGTCCGGGGGAATCCCAAGGCGTTCCCAGGCCAGGTGAGAAACATAGTCCCTCCAGCATGTCCTAGGTCTTCCTTTGGGCCTCCTCCCGGTGGGACCTGCCCGGAACACCTTACCAAGGAGGCATCTAGGAGGCATCCTAACCAGATGCCCGAGCCACCTCAACTGGCTCCTCTCGATGTGAAAAAGCAGCGGCTCTACTCTGAGTCCCTCCCGGATGACCGAGCTTCTCACCCTATCTCTAAAGGAGAGCCCAGACACCCTGAGGAAGAAACTCATTTCGGCCACTTGTATCCGTGATCTTGTTCTTTCAGTCACGACCCAAAGCTCATGACCACAGATAAGGGTAGAAACGTACATTGACCTGTAAATCGAGAGCTTCGCTTTTTGACTCAGCTCTCTCTTCACCATGACAGACCGGTACATCGCCCGCATCACTGCTGATGCAGCACCAATCCGTCTATCGATCTCCCGCTCCATTTTTCCCTCATTCGTGAACAAGACCCCAAGATACTTGAACTCCTCCACTTGAGGCAGGACCTCCCCACCGACCTAGAAAAGACACTCTACCCTTTTCCGGCTCAAGACCATGGCCTCAGACTTGGAGGCATTGATTCTTATCGCGGCTGCTTCACACTCAGCTGCAAACTGCTGCAGTGAGAGATGTAGATCATGAGCTAATAAAGCCAATAGGACCACATCATCCGCAAAAAGCAGAGACGCAGTCCTACAGCCACCAAAACGGATCCCCTCAACACCTTGGCTGCACCTAGTAATTCTGTTCATAAAAGTTAAGAACAGAATCGGTGATCAAGGGCAACCTTGGCAGAGTCCAACCCTCACCAGAAACAGCTCTGACTTACTGCCGGCAATGCAGACAAAGCTCTGACACCGGTCATACAGGGACCTAACAGCCGTATCAAAGGGCCTGGTATCCCACACTCCCCGAGTACACCCCCCAGGATTCCCCAAGGGACAAGGTCGAACGCCTTCTCCAAGTCCATAAAACACATGTAGACTGGTTGGGTGAACTCCCTTCCACCCTCCAGGACCCTGCTGAGGGTATAGAGATGGTCCAGTGTACCACGGCCAGAACAAAAACCACAACTTCAGATTTTGTTTTTTCACTTGAAAAAGCTGTGAACCTACAGTCAGGTCCATAAATATTGGGACAGTGACTCAATTGTCATCTTTCTGCCTCTATAAACCACCACAATAGATTTGAAATTAAACAACCATGATGTACTTAAACGGCAGGCTTTCTGCCTTAATTTGAGAGCATTTACATCCAAATCAGGTGAACGGTTTAGGAATTACAACAGTTTGAATGTGTGCCTCCCACTTTTCAAGGGAGCAAATGTAATGGGACAATCTGCTGCTCAGCTGTTCCACGGCCAGGTGTGTGCTCTTCCCTCATTATCCCATTCATAAGGAGCAGATGAAACATCCAGAGTTCATTTCAAGTGCAATATTTGCATTTTGCATACTGTTGCTGTTAATTCTCATTATGAGATCCAAAGAGCTATCACCATCAGTGAAGCAAGCCATCATTAGGCTGAGAAATCAAAACAAACCCATCAGAGAAATAGCCAAAATATTAGGCGTGGCCAAATCAACAGTTTGGAACATCGGTGAGCTCAACAACACCAAAAGACCCAAAATACCACCAAAGAGAAATGTGGTGAATGACCAAACAATACTTTCCTGGTGAAGAAAAGCCCCTTCACACCAATAGGCCACATCAACAACACTCTCCAGGAGGTAGGTGTATGTGTTTCAAAGTCAACAATCGGGGAAGACTTCACCAGAGAAAATACAGAGGATTCACCACAAGATGTAAATCATTGGTGAGCCTCAAAAAGAACAACATCCTATGGACCGACGAGACAAAGATCAACTTGTACCAGATTGATTGGAGTTCATATTTATGGACCTGACTGTATTTCAGATCAGCATTTGTGGAATGTACCAGGTAAATCTTTATTTTGTTTCTGCAACAAAAAAAGAAAAAAAAATATTTGCCAAAAACTTAAATATATCTATATTTACTCAGAATTAGACCCATAATTACTTGCATCTGGTAGCCTGTAGGTGCCAAAACGACTGAATGATGATATTGTTTACAACAACTACTAATGTGGACATTTGAAATATAAACAAAGGGTCAGTCTGCTTCATTTTGTTTTTATTTAGCAGCTAAATGTATGGCTTGTACTTTTATAAAATAACACATTAATCATACTGACTTATGTTACTTATACCCTGTCACCAAAAAGGAAGCAATTAAAATGGAAGGTGAAACACACTCAGGGTAAGGGTTCTTACCATTTGGAGTTTTATCTTGCCCATTGTCTCTCCAAATCTTTCTCATAAACCCTCTTATCATTTTCTTGTTATATTAGTTTAACAGAAGCTTCAATGAAATTGAAAATAATTTTGTTTTATATTTAAACATTCCCTGGGACCTTACTTTATTACTAATCAAGTGCAGACCAACTGTGAAGCATGTTTGTTATGTTGATGGGAATTTAAAGATGGATCACAGTGTGTTCCTGTGCACTTAGTAAGAGGCTGTTTTTCTGGCACTTTGGCTCCAGTTTAGCATGTAGATGATTTTTAACTACACAGATCCATGTGTGCTTTTGCCATATGAACTACTGGACTGGATATAATTCATTGTAATCTTTGAGGATGGCAGACATTACCATTAAAGCATCAGAACTTCTGGAGGATTATAAGACCTCAGTTTGCTTAATTGTGCTGTAAAGGTCTGCTTTCACATTCTTTAAAAAACAAAAAGTGGAAAAGCCATGGTATAATTTGTGTCCAGGTTAGTAAAATAACTATTTGTAAGCTTAAGAGCCAATTGGACCAGAAAAAAGCTGCAATATAAGATCTTAACCATCTCACAAGTACCTCTGACAACACATTGCAGTTTTTCAAAATATTTTCAATTTAGCGACTATTAATTAATTAAAAGAACACAGCTATTCAACAAGAGATTAGCAGTTATTCTGGAATATTTACGGTGGTTGCTGATGAAATATGTCAAACATAAAGCCGATGATTTACTCTTTAAAAAGGCCATCAGTCTCTGTGCTACAGCCCAGCAAAAACTGCTAATCAAGTGATATTTCTTTACTGTTTACTGTGCATTAATTAACTAAATAAACAGAGCTGTATTAGAGTTGTATCAGATAACATTAATATCAGCTCATGAGATCGGGTATCTGTAATTGCTGAAGTCTTTAAACAGGTCATGGTATTAGATAATCTTATTAAAATTGAATGGTTGATAAGGATCAATGTAACATGAAAAAATAAAAGATAAAAGGGATAAAAAGACTTTTTTATTTGCCTTTTTTTAATGTAATATACCACCGGGAGCTTTGCAGCTGGCTGTGATTTGTGCACATTGTATTTCAACATAGTATTTTGCCCTCCATGGGTGCAGTTTAAAGATAATAATGTCTTGAACCCATCTTTTTGTTTTGACAACTAATCAATATTACTTTTAAGTTTTTTTTACTGGGTTGGCAGCATTTCAGTTTGAGGGCTCAGATGAAGCATTCTCAAAATGCCCATTCTGTTTGTTTAATTTGGGAAGTAGTTGTGTGCATGGGCTTGTGCAGGTGAAGGAGCCTTTTTGCTACTGTGATTGGTCTGGTTTACACAAAGGAGTAGAAGATTTTTGATTAAAGAAACAATGAAGTTTAGGAAGCTGTCACAAAGATAAATGTGTCAGCACAGTCGACCACAGCTAATGTGGTGAATCACAATCAAGTGACACAATAAGATCAAATTTGGTAAACTGAGTAAAAAGCCATGCCCTAACCTTTTCAATCCTCCCCAAACTCAACATCTTAAGGCTCTATTTAGCCACCTTCCTGTCATTTCTGTGTCGCTCTGCTGCAGTTCCACCTTCATCCTGTGTCCTGCCTTTTTCATATGTTTCTGTCACTGAGGTAATTATGGCTCGTGCAGTGGGAGAGATTTGGTGCTGGAGGGCTAGGCATTGACCAGCTCTTTGATTTGTGAGGCTCTCCCCTTTCTCCATGTATGATTTCTAGGTCACCTGGCAGAAATCTGAAAATGACAGAAATGTGGGTAGCTCATAAGAAATGGAAGAAGAAAAAACTGCTTTACAGCTTCACAATTGTTACTGCAGGAAAATCAATGTTTTGTTTAACACTAAAACAAAATGATCTGTATTCTGTGCAGCAGTGAATGCAGAGGTTGTGTTAGTAATGATAAAACAGATTATATCTAATCTCCTTGGGATAACTATATAATTTAATAAACAAATGTCGACTTAAGACACTTTACAAAACAAACAGGTTAGATTCATATCCAGTTGGGGCAAAATTCAGTTAAAATCAGTCAAATAAATTTTATTCCAATCAAAGCATCTATTTCAGATCTAAATCCATACAGCCTAATTCAGTTGAAATGGAGTTTTGACAAAAATTCAACTTGGAAGACTCACCTCCACTTCCAGCTCCATCTTATTACTCCACCACGTTCTCCACTCCAACCAACGAGCTCCTGATCTACATTCCTCTTCAGCCAATCATCCCTCCAGACTTTGCTTTAAAAGACCTTCATATGCAGAACCTCCTGATCTTCAGCTGAGCTTCGACCCTCCTCCACCCCAACTCCACCACCAGTATCAGGATCCCGGGGGGAAGACTTCTCTAATTCTAACCCTAAGATGTTTATTCAAGCTCATGTCATTATCAGCATCTATGTCTTCCACCGGGGTCCGAGCGGCAAAAGAAATCAAACATCAGCGAATAAACTCTTCTAATTGCCATCTCTATGTTTCTCTCATGTGTGAGTCTTTCCAGGTTGAAATTATCGTAGAATACAGTCAGATTGAACTAATCAATTAGTAAAAGTCATTGGTTAAAGGAAGTCCAGCTATTTGCCTTGAGTTGTTGACTTTGCAAGCATGTGTTGACAATGAAGATAAACCATTCCCTTTAAACAGGAAGAAATCTCCAGCAAAATCAAGCTCAGTATGAGTGATCATTTGCTTTTACTGGCTGAAGGTTGAGAAGGCATGAAAAGAAACAGAAAAAAAATGCAGAAGCACTGAGTCAGGACTCCTTTCAATTAGAAATAAAACAAGGACTGTACACCAAGTTAATAGCAGTGATAACTCTCTTAAAGGCTTTCTTCTGAAAAGACTCACAGCCAAACATGGAAGCACCAGACTAAGATTACTTTCTATAGGAAAGAAACACCAGAGACTGCACCTAGTTACTGGCTGCAATAGCTCTGTCAATAACTCCATGTAGGCAAAACACTCCATGAAACACACATGAACTGAGCCAGAAGTACTTTCTACATGACAGAAAAATTTGTAGATCTGTTGTCGGCTTTGTCTTGGAAAGACATGCAGCCAAACACACAAGCGCTTAGTAAAGAGTACAGTCCTTTCTATAGGAAAGAAAACTAAGAGACTGCACAAAGTAAGAAACAGCAATAGTTCTGTCACTGACTCTGTTCAGGAGACAAATGCACATAAACACAGAAACACTGAGCCAGGAATACATTAAATGGGAAAGAAAATCAAAGAAAGTAGTCAGTGTTAATGGTAGCGATAGCTCTGTCAATGACTCCACCCAGGAAAGTAAAAAAACTATGTACAGACAAAAGCACTGTAGGAGTACTTTCTATAGGAAATAAAATCAAAGAGAGCACAAAAGTTAACTACAACAATGGCTCTGACAGTCACTACATAGAGGAAAGAGACATAGGATAATTTAATCAGGACTATATTCTATGGCAAAGAAAAAACAAAAGTAATAAACAAAGTTAATGGCAGCAACAGATCTGCCAATGACAATGCCCAGAAAAGACTTGTAGCTAAACAAAGAAGTACTAAGAGTCCTTTCTTCAGGAAAGATGAGTTGTTATGACTATTCCTCAACAAAAACAACAAAGCTCCTAATAAATACTGACTGTCAGCTGGATGCATGACAGTAGTGCTGGGTGATATGGAAAAAGCCATATATCACGATAAAGACAATAACGATATATATCAAGATATACCCCCAATTTTTCTGTTATTCTCTGAAAAATATGACAAAATAATATCATTGCTTAAATTCTTTCCAACTTTATTTTAAAGTGACATTTTACGGAGCCCGCGAGGGGACATGGGGGATTTTTTTTACTTTTGCGTCCCCACGCAATACTTTTGCGTTCGCTCACAAAAGTTGTTAATCACTTTGAGAAAGCTGTGCATTTTGGAACAGCAGCACAGATGACAAACTGCTCACAAAACAAACAGTACTGATATGGCATTGATAGGGTTTATTGATAGGGTTTATATTTAGTGCAGGGTTTGTCATATGGAGGTTCACATGCAGTCAACAATGCGACTAAATGCTTAGGATAAGAAGAACCGTTCAAATCACGATAAAAACAAAAGCACTAATGGCGTGCAAAAAAAAGTACACATCATGCAGCAGCAATAAGCAAATAAAGTGTCACAGATGTGGTTTTGTGCAGTATTATTGTCCAGAGTTCAGTAGTTTGACAGCTTGTGGATAATAACTGTAAGGCCGATTTCAAAATAAAACTCAATAAATCTCAAAAACGGATGTAGTGTTTGTTCCATTTTTGCAGTTATCTAGTTTGGAAACTCTCCCACAAAGTATTGCTAGATAACGCTAAGACTATTGCGAGCGAACTCAAAAGTAATGCGTGGGGACGCAAAAGAAAAACAATTCCCCCATGTCCCCTCGTGGGCTCTGTAACATTTAACTGAACTGTCACAAATGAGAAAAATACATTTTAGTGCAGCAATATATGTGTATCAAATGACAACAGATGAGGCAGAGGTAGAGCTGCAGTAGCAGCTTCTTGAGCCCAAAATGTATCCAAATCTCAGATGTACCCCCCATTTTTGGTAAAAGAGCTTCTTCTTGGACTGCCTGCATACCTGTCTCTGTTTGTTGCAACCCCGGGTATGAGACTTCAGCCTCTGGCGCCTCCATCTTTCAGCACTCATGAGTTAAATAACGTAAAGCATGTCGCAAACCGTCGTGTGAGTCACATAACGTAAAGCAGCGTCATGTTGCAAAACCACAAGACGGAGCTTCTTTGCGAAAAACCTATTTTTTATTACTGTTTATCACATACATAAATTGAGTGTATGCAAAGTGACAACACTAATACATTCATTGTAGCCTACTTTATGAAATATTTGCTTGAATAATTGATAAAATTATGTTAGAAACGATAGAAGAGAAGTAGCACAATAGACACTTACCCACAATATGTATTGTCTTATTGCCCAGCACTACATGATAGTGAATTTATTTATGAGTATCGTTTAATCTCATTGTGGAATCATGGAAAATGGGAGAAGTTAAATCATCCTTTGGAATATATTTGTGTTAATGGCATTGGAGAAAATTAAATCACAAGATGGAGAGCTCAGTGCACTCATCTCTATGGTTATTGTACACCTGCTGTAGAAGAGAGGAAAAATACACATTTGTTGGTCATTATTATGGTGAAAGGTTTATTTTTTTTTTTCTTCACATACATTGTTTATTCTTTTGTAAAACACAGGTAATCCCATTTACTCCTCCAATTCTCCTCTTAGCTTCTGATATGAATTTGAACCTTTACTTTTAAACCAGAAGGGTTCACCATCGGGGGGGAGAAGTGAGAATTTGATCTGCTTTGCCCCCTGGTTTGCTGTTTCTGCCAGGCTGAGCCACAAAGATAAACACCATGCTGTAGACACATTGCCTTTGCTATCTTTAACATTTGTAAAGTCTTAGCTGCCAGCAAAGTGCAAGCAAGGCTCTGTTGTTTTCAGCAAGAGCAAGCACAGAAGGTTTCAAGTATTTTTCTTTCTTTCTTTCTTTCTTTCTTTCTTTCTTTCTTTCTTTCTTTCTTTCTTTCTTTCTTTCTTTCTTTCTTTCTTTCTTTCTTTCTTTCTTTCTTTCTTTCTTTCTTTCTTTCTTTCTTTCTTTCTTTCTTTCTTTCTTTCTTTCTTTCTTTCTTTCTTTCTTTCTTTCTTTCTAGCTCTTTCCAGAGATTGGTTGCCAAGGAGAGACCCAGAAGGGAGGTATTCAACAACATATATTAAACAAACCCTGACTGTTACTCTCAGCCACCAGACTTCAGTGATTAAACACAAAATTAGTCTCATTAATTGTTCTGCTGCTGTCTATTTTATACACCCCTACATTGCATTACTGTAGAACTGTTGTGTTTTAATATAGCAGTCAATTAAATTTACACTCATATTTACATATAACTCACACCAGTAACAGTAACTGAAGGAACTCTGCTTCATTTAATTTATTGAGTCTTGCGGCATTGATACCAACAAAATAACTGCACTGTGAAGACTGACTATAGCTGTAAAAATAAAAATGGCAGAGCCCTAAATATGCATCTTATTTATTTTACCAAATGCACTCCTGATCAAAAACTTAAGACCAGTTACCAATTACAAGTATTTGCTTTTTGCTCTGTTCGATCTTAAGAAGGTTCTAAGCAGAGCTTCACAATGCTAAAAGAAGAAATGGGAGCAAGAGACAAAATATTTTCAGCAGGAAATTTATTGAAAGCAACATTTCAACTGAAATAGCCTGTTCAACAGCTGATCAAAAGATTAAGTCTATAGCTCTCAAAAAAAAAAAAAAAACACTCACAAAACAGAAATCAAAGTGTCAAAAAGGGACTCGGTTGATGGGGCATGGTTGATGTACATTTTTCTAGGAGGCTAGTGTGAACGTTTCTCCAAGTGTTGAAGATAGCTTCATGAAGGGAATGTCTGTAACAGAAGTCAGTTTTTGTAAACTTTGCTTGCCATCCATCCCCAAATTTTCTCAGTCGGATTTAGATCAAGGGATGATCCATTTTGGTCTAAAACAGTGAAGTTACTCTCCTGGAAGAAGTCCTTTGTCAGACTGTCATTGTGAACTGCAGCAATGTCCTGTTGAAAAACCTGGTCCTTACCTTACAGATGAGGGCCCTCAGTCATGACCGCTGCAACACCTCCACATATCCAGCTGCTGTTTGATGCCCTTCACATCCTAAAGCTCCTTTGTTCCATTGAAGGAAAAAGCACCCCAAATCATGATTCCCCCCCCAAATATCTCAGGTGGGATCTCCTTTTCATGGCAGCCATCATTGGCACAACATTGGAAGCCATCAGGACTGTCAAGGTAAAATTTTTTCTCATCAGATAATAAAACTGTCTCCCACCTTCAGTCCTATAGTTGGTGCTCCCTTGCTAAGTCTAAACAGGCAGTTTTGTGGCGTTGAAGGAGACGTAGGCTTTGAAGATGTTTTATGCTTTGGAAGCCTTTCCCTCACAGATGCTGCCTAATGGTTATTGGGCTGCAGTGTGCACCAGTAATGACCGTAATTTGGGTCTAGGATCATCTCATGTGTTGGTGGACAGCCAACACAGGGGCTCCTCGCCTCATCGGTTCCACAACCCTTAGGATCTTTTAAGAAATTCTAAATGATTGTGTCACTGTGTCCAACCTCAGCAGCGATCGCATGTTGTGAGAGGCCTCAATAACTATCAACCACTATCAAAGTCAGTGAGCTTTCATTCCCTTGTTATCAGGGGGTCCTGACAGTGTGAATACTTACAGAGAATGACATGGAATCCAAATGTTATCACAGTTTTTGGCTTTTAAAGGCTGTGGTCTTTTAATCATCTGACAAAAGCACGTTTGAGTTTTAAATGCAGTTGTCAATTAGTTGCTCAAAATGTTTTGTCTCTTGCTCACTTTTTATGTTTAGCATTGTGATGCTCTACTCAGAACCTACCTAAGATCCAACATTGTGAATTGTGAATTCTTTAAATGTTTTAACTGCTCTTTAGAATTTGAAGGAAAGTTTATGTCTGTGATATCCAAAGTTTGTATAATTTTTGAAAGTTCTCACCTGTTTAGTTCTCTCCTTCATTCTATGTTCACAGATATTCCATTTCAATTTGTTTTTTAACTTAGTTTTCTCAATAAAATGTTTTTAACTTACTTGCTCGTTGGGTCATTGTTTAAGATATTTTACATTGGTTGAGTTCATGAACATCAGCATAAGCTCACCCTTAACAAAAGTTTGCTCCAAATTTACTTCACAGTTTAAAACTGAAGTCGTTCATGCTCAAGTTCACTATTTAAATGTTGTGGAATGAATTAATTATAAGCCAGTTCTTTATTATTTATTACTGAAATAAAGTCTGAAATAAAATCTATGAAGATTATGTCACCTGGTCTTTGCAACGTCATTTACATCTGTTTACTTATCTTCTGTTCTGTTTTTTTGCAAAAAAAATTTATTTCATTTTGGATGAAATCTCACTAGCGTGCAACTGCAGCAGTCATAAAACTTTTCACCCATGGTCGTAAATGTCATGTCTCTTTTCAGCTTGTAAAAAAGCTGAAGTTTGTTTTTAAAATTTATCAGTTTAAAGCTTGTATTCACTCCCAAATATAATGCATTCATATCACACTTGTCATGTAAAAAACCTTGTTAGGTTTAAATTTCTCCAAAGATAAAGCCACTCATGCACTCATTTGAATGCATTAGTGCACAACGCTGATTTATCATATTAATATGCCATGGTACAAACAGGCCAGCTTCCAGGCTGAGCCAAAAAAGTCCACATTATATAATTATAATGTATGATGATTTCACCAGCAAGGTAATAAAAAATCATTTTTAGTGTTAAATGTGCTGGATGTAGAATGATGATACAGAGCAGTGCAATAACTAAGTGTGAAAGTTTCATATTTATGTGTGTCAGGTCTTTATGCTGTAAATAATTTTTCCTTACAGGACTGAAAAACAGGGTCACATTGGCAGAAGTTTAATATGTACATGTCAGATTGAAAAGCCCCTTCTTAGGGCATGAAGATGTCAAACTCCACATGGATTTTGAGTGAAACACACAGCAAAACTGTGTCCTACAGCCCCCTCAAAAGTTTTTAAAGAGCTAAAAACATTATAGTTCCCAAATTCTAGCTTTAATGTTTTTTGTTAAAAGCTGAAAGTGCTCTATTAGGTTCTGCCACTTGTTTCACTGCATTTGTTTTGATGTGTAAACTTTGAGCAACATTTAACTGTCTTAGTAATCAAAATGTCAGTCAGTCATTAAGCAGTGCATTATTGGTAATCTTTTCCATAATGTTTTCAAACATTTAATAATCAAACATATAATTTACAAACTTTTGCACTGTGTCTTTTAGAGCACTGTTGAATAGCAGCTGTGTTCTCTTCCATTATGTTTAATTTCAAATATTTGTGAGCCTAATAATTGTTTACACCCAAATCTAAGCAAAGGAAACCAAACCAATAATTTAAAAATCATACACATTTCTTGAAATGCTTTTCAGACCTTGTTCACGGTACGCTAGCTGAATACGGGCTCTTCCTGCTATGCTTAAGAGAAGAAAAGTTTAAACATATGCTCCTTTTGAAATTATACAGATTTCATTATTAAGAGTTTCTGTTGCTCCACAGATATGAAATGAAAATGAAGTAAAATTAATTTTAGTCTAAACTTGTCAGAAAATACTAATTTCTCAAAACACTGTTGTTTTCCTGCCATTGCCAAATGATATGTTACTAATGTAGATCACCCTCTCTTCAACATTTATGATGCTGGTTCAACTGCTTACTTTTCATTTTCAGCATAATGAAGTTTATCAATGGAGAATTCTCTCTATCTCCGTGACTTGGTGGATGTGCAATGGATCTTTCTGCTTAATTTCCATTTAGCTTCATCTCCAATTTCACTTTCATATTTAGGCAGAGTACTTATCATTAAGGTTTAATAATGCTGAAATTATTCCTGTATAACTTCACTTTTAAGCTTTGATTAGGATTTGGATCATACAATTTACCTCCTTGGAGGGATTTGATCAGATTTCTTTCTGTAATAGTCTCTTAGCTGAAGAAATCTGTAAAAGTCCCCAGATTATATTTTTATTTGGAAACTGTAATACCTACTTTCTTTTCTTTCTGCAGTAATTCATTTTGCTGCCTTAAGTTTAAATCCATAGTTATACTGTTATAAAAAGTGCTGGTTAATGTTTTAAATTCCAACATCAAGTCATATTTGATTTAATATTTTCCCAATTGTATGTCCCTTTTGTATTACTTTGTTTCAAATTTAGTGCAAACCTTCTCAAAAAATCTCAGCAGTACAAATGAACAACTTTAGGTGTTTAAGTAAAGAATTTCTACTTTTAACTGTGTGTTATATACATATCACCAATTTACTCAACCATTTACTTAGACTTCCTGATTTGTTTCTTTAGTTTTTAAGGCGTATGGAGTTTGTTTAGAATAACTTATTTCTGTTTTTACATAGTTTGAAATTTGTTTTTCTTAATTAGAACTAGTTTATACAATGTTTTGTAAATGGGTTTTAAAACAACAAATAATTAATTTTAGATTATGCTTTATTTTTTGTGTTTTACCTTTTTAAGAGTCCAGTAAATAAAAGGTCTGATATTTGTTCTTTCTTTTACTCCTTCAACAATTTACTTTGGAAAACATATTTAGATCACTATGACTAAATGATGTCATTAGAGCTGTCTTAGACAGGCAGTACAAATTAACAGCTTGTTACAAAACTTGTTGCACAGGTACAAAAAGTTGCACAAATAAACAACCCACTGTATGCTTACATGTTTTCCAATTTGTTTTGGGAACAAAATCCATTATCTCTAGTCACTGCAGCACCAAGGTGCTCCAGTGTTCCTCTGCTCTCATGACAGCTTTATATCCAAGGCCCCGAGATCTTAAACAAACATATAGCTTATTAATAGAATTTATGTGCCATATACCATCTACTCTGGGACGGGCTGTCTAATTACCTCACAAGCTGAATAATATCGGTGTGCTTTATTAATGTTCCAAGGTATTGCTAGGGACAACCAATAAATACAGCTCTGGGGATTCTACCAAATGAAATGGGAATATTTCAGTCTTTTAATGAAGCACTGCCAAAGCAGTCCACATGCCCCTTATTTAAATATGCACATGGTCCTTCAAAGGCATATTACACAAAGACTGAGGAAATTATGATAGCCAAATTGCCTTTTAAAAGTGAGGGGCTCCTGCAAGAGTGCACACTGATAAGATTCAGTGCATCCTTTTCTATTTCAGTAAATAATATTATTGTTCACTAGGTGAACTTAATGAGCACCTTGGTGCCTTTGGGGACTTTTCAGGGCATCTTGTCTCACTGGGAAAAGCAAGGAAGTTTACCTTATAGACTTTGGCATTTACAGCATTGGGTTAAAACATCTTATTCCCAGCCTCCAGTTTCTCCCACCTTTCATTTAAACATAATGGAAAATCAAACATCATTATCAGTACATGGAGCCATAAAAGACAAATGTGTGTGTTACTGCTCACACTCTGTTTTCTTCAGTACTTTATGGCTTCCCTAAGGAGATGTTCAGGCCTGTCGCAGATCCGCCATAAATCCTAAACTTAGTCCCTTTTTTATCACAATGGGAAGAGGGCTGTCTGGCTGAAGACTGAACGTGGCTCAGTGCTGGATAGAGACCTATATGACAGGCCCCACTGAGGACTGAATAGACAGAAATGTCTGATGAATGATCTGCCTGCTTTTTAATCACAAAGCACACACTTCAAGAGGGACATCAACAAAAGGGAATGTGGCAGAATAGGACGAGTGCCGGGATCTCAGTGTATCTGATCACTTTTTATGATTTATCATTGAAAAGCCCGGTTCACAAGCTTCTCTGCTTGGTCAAGAAAGCTGCTATTTGTCCACCTTTAATTATGTACTAATTCTGCCATGTCATTTTTTTCGTAATGTCAAACAGAGTTTAGTCTTGTGGCAGATTTTCAGCTGTGTTTAAATGCATGCACATGACAAGCCAGACTAACGTAGTGTGCTTGTGTCAAACATAACAACTCTTATTTAATTTAATTCAGTTCTGCATACACTGTCGCCGGGGTGCCAAGTGAGTTGTTTTTTTTTTTTCCTTTCCTTTTAGAGTCACGTTTACTAAAACATTAAGTGAGCGCCTCTTTTATGAAATTACTGGCTAGCAAATTTTTGCATTTTTTAAAATAAAATAATATTTGTTTTTGGTGAAATATTTATGGTTGGGCTAGATTTTATCCAAAATCCCAAATAGAGCTTTCAAGAGAAGCTCTGTTTTATGTATAAAATCAGATGTAATTTTGAGTCCCTTTAAACATTTAGATACCAAATGTGAATCCCAATAGTCAGAGCAGAGACCTGTGTCAGTGGAAAGAGGTGACCCTAAGTACATCCTTCATTGTTTGCACATTGATGAGTTGAAAGAAGCTAATTTTTCCTTCAAAGCCTGTTATTTGAGCAAGCTATTGCAATGCACAAAGCACAATGAGCCCAGAGCATGAGTTGCTTTTGCTCTCTACACTCCAGTGCAAAATGAGACTAGTCAAGCCTTAATGTAACCAGCATAGCTGGATAAAAATCTATACAAACTCAATTATGATTCAATTTGAGTTTGTGTCAGACAGTCTGGTGCCAACAGAGTGGATTTTTTATTAACTTATGGTCTGGGAAGAATGAAACACTTTTCATTTGTGTACTTCAGTATGTTGCTTCATGATTCAGAGGAAGGGTGTTCACACTTTGTCTTGGATGGATCTCAGATGGGGACCAGCTTGATCAGCTCAGTGTTCCAAAGTGGAGTAAAGACCCTTGAAAATGATTCTTATGACTTTTCACATGTCAGGATTAAGATTTTATGTAACTGATGATCCAAAAAGTAGCACATAACTGTGTAGTTGGAGGGATATATATCATGCACTACTTTGTATTTTTGTGTTCGATAAAAGCCAACTAAAATACCCTAAAGTTTTATGTTGTAACCTAACAAAATGTGAAATAAGTATATATATCTATATATATATATATATATATATATATATATATATATATATATA
>JAHUTJ010066304.1:0-27966 GCA_036250325.1 Characodon lateralis
GTATATGTCATTCCCAAGACGAATTGACGCTGTATTGGCCGCAAAAGGAGGCCCTACACCATACTAATAAATTATTGTGGTCTAAAACCAGGTGTTTCAGTTTCATTGTCCAACCCCTGTATGTCTCTGAATGTCAAAACTAGAATTTTATGAATGATATGATATAATACAGCGAGCCAATGAAGAGATTTTAAGACGGGGGTAATATGGGCTCTTTAGTTAGTGCGCATCATAATCCTTACAGCAGAGTTTTGTACCAGCTTAAGATGACCCAACCCTTTCTTGTTTATACAGGTGAACAAAAGGTTACAATAGTCTAAACATGAAAGATGGTAGGACACAGTAATTGTTGTTATGGAGGTTAAAAGTGCCTGTGACACGCTTTTCCCACAAATGCAGAAACTGGGCAACAATTCATGATATACGTGATAAATGACAACTGTGACACAAAATATGGCACATTTCGTTGTTAAATTTTGCAAGTCCAAAGTCGCCCGGAAATTACTTCTAGATGGAAGTCTCTGGTAATTCACTGTGTGAGCATCAATGATAAACTGTTCAGGTAGAAGCCAAGTTGCGTTAAAAACAGCATTAATATGGTGAAACGGTGCATTGCTGGTGGTGGCAGCAATACTGCGACAGCAGCCCTTAGTCTGCACTATTTTCCTGAAGCGAATAGCATCGGAGCTTCCGAGATTAGAGCTGGAAAACTGACGAGGGACAGATGGGCTGGTCCCACCAAGCACAGCCAGTTGTGATTGGAGAACTTTTCAGCAAACTGCTTCGAGCAAGAAACCTCTGAATTCACAAGAGAAATTATGTCAGAGGTCAGGATATCTGACAGGTGCAGGAGAATGTTGATGCAGAGTCTATAGCCACGCTGTTCAGAGCATCTGATGGGAAAAGATCGCTAAAGAAAAGGTTGTTGCTGCTGTTGCTTTGCAGGTAAGAAAACTTCCCAGCCAAAGAAGTACTTTTACATATCAGAGGTTATTGTTAATAATTAAAAATTTCAAATTATTATTTTATTATTAAAATAAGATAAATTACACGCGCATATGAAGTATTTAAAATAATGTTTCTCTAAATATTCTAATATAAAGTTAAAAACAATGACACCAGGTAGTGTCTTCAAATCTTGAATCATCCCTTGTGTCTGCTGCTGCTGCTCCATGCTGCTCAGCTTCGCCTCTGGTTGTTTCACACAGTGCCGTATTTTCCGTAATCCTGGACTTACACTGATGTAAGTCCAAAACAACTCATTCTGTGGATGTTAAACCAGTTGATACTGCTTCATCTTTTGTTTTGTGCATGCAGATATGTTCATGTTTTGTTCTACAATGGGTGAGTTCACTGAGTGAGGCGAGGCTGTATTTGTTGCTCAGTTTGGTGCATTTAAAGTTTAATTGTTTGGTTTAGAATACCTTAGGTAATGTATAACAACTACTAATATATACATGTGTATATATAAATATATGTGTGTTTATTAATATGGAGAGATTTAGTCCATCTTTAGTGAATTATTTTGAAAATCTGGATGTTGTGCTCGTTCTGTTTCCTAGTGGTGGGGGTCAACCTTGGTCGTCCCAACTGCATGGGTTCTGGTTCTGAGGAACTGAAACCTTTTTGAGAACGGGGTAACTGAGATGGGACAGAGGATTGGATCTTTTCCACAGTTCGCTCTATTCGTGAGCGCTTCCTCTCCCTTATCCGATTGTCCATTCTAGTTGCTAAAGCAATGTACTCATTCAAAGTCTTAGGTTCTTCAACAATAGCCAGTTTGTCCTTTAATGATTCATCTAGGGCTTGAAAAAAAGGCTGACTTAAATGCACATTAATTCCAACTAGAGGCAGCTGCTAATGTGCGAAACTCAATGGAGAACTCAGATACAGGCTTGTCTCCCTGTTTTAGCACCATCAGGCAACGGGCCACACTCTTCTGATCTAAATCAGAGGGGAAGGTTTGTTTAAACTCTTGGATGAATTCCTCATATGAACAACCAAAACTGTTACAGTCGCTAAACCTAGCTTCTGCCCAACGGAGTGCTTTGCCAGTTAGGAGTCCAATAATAAATGCTATTCTTGTCTCATTGTGAGGGAAAGACTGTGGGGAATGGTTATATACCAGGGTGCATTGTAACAAAAATCCCCTACAACTACTATTCTCACCGGAGTATTTCTCTGGGTTAGGGGGAAGTGACGTCACATGCATACGGACGCTGCTGTGAGGTCGGGGATGTGACCAAGGGTTCGACGGCTCCCTCTGGTGTCTGGGATGTCCGGATACTTAGAACGTCTTGTAGTAGTGAAGCCATCTAATCCAGCTGTTGATTAGAATGTTGTTGTTGTTCCAGTAAGTTGTGAAGTGTGGATCCATGAGACTGATGGCTATGTTCGGCTAGAGTCCTCCTAAGTGCCTCTGCTGGGTCAGATTTGCCTGTGTGTTCTGTCATCATTCGTTAAATTGTTTTGACCCACATGCAGAGAGACACTCAGGAGGCAGGAGAAAAGTTTAACAAGTTTATTTAAAAGGAGAATGCTGGAACTGGAACCGGGACTGGAAACAGCTAACTGTATGGGAGAGACGCAGGAGGTAAATATCTTAAATTATGTTTAGGAAACAGATGGAAAACGATCTTAGGCTTTGGCTTACTCTGGATGGAAGTGAGTTTGAAGTGGAAGAATGATGTCGAGTCAGGAAGAGCTGTGAGACCGCTGCTGAGTCTGTGGTAATCCAAAGTGGTGGTGAGTTTCGTAGGGGAAGGTTTCAGATGAGATCTTGACGATTTGATTAAGGCAACTGCGAGCTTTACCAAGACTATAGACTTTAAGGCTTGGCCAGATGAAGTTACCACAAACGCAAACACTGGAGTGCTGACAGCTCCACCTTCTTATAGTTCTCCAGATGACTGCAGATGGAAAACACCTGCTACCCTCACACCTGGGAATCCTGGCAGCATCTAGTGGTGAATAAATGTAAGCAGCGGGCAAGAAACAACACATAACAAAACTCAGACTCTGACAGCTGGTGCTTTGGTGTATTCCTTCGGGTTCAGTTACTCTTGTTCTGGTTATGGTGCATTTTAGTTGTATTACTTCAAGATTTATCCTACAGTGTCATTGTTTTTCTGTTTAGTTCCAATCATGTTTTGTTTCCTCTCTCAGCCACCGCAACCATTATCAAACTTATTCAGTCTACCTGTTTTATACCAGTCAGTCTCCTTCTTTTCACCTGTGCCATCTACTATTTATACTTTGCTGTTTTGTTTGCTCCTTGCTGGTTCATACTGTTGTCATGCCAATTCTGTCCATGCCTGTTTGCCATGCCAAGCCTGCCCATGTTCATAACTGTCTCAGCTACCACTTGACTGTTGTGAGCTTTTCTTTTGGAAATTAAACATTTTTCACTGTCCATGCTGTCTCTGCTTGCCTGTCTGCACCTGGGTCCTAGTGCAAAAGCCACCCCCTTCTTGACATGTAGTCCAGCTTGTCTTCACTATTCTTTTTCTTTCCTTTATCGTGCCACTGCAATGTACATTTTATGTTTTTTGTTGCCGCATAGTACTTTTCATGCAAACCACTTTGAATTGTCTTGTTGCTAAAATGAGGTATATAAATAAAATTGCCATTGGTCTTCTATGTCATAATTCTTCTTAGGTGAAAGTCATTTGGAAAAGAACACACACTGGTGAAGTTTGCCATCTGAGGAGCACCTATGGGATATGATGGCATCAACACCACAATCAGATTTATCCATGTCGAGGATGAACTAGGAGGCAGGATCAGAATGGAGGATGAGGACACTTGTGGAGAATATTTTTTACAACTGGGAAACAGTGTTATCTGCTTCAGAAGACCAAGAAAAAGGCTTTTTAGTGAGAGATATGAGTGAAGAAGCAACCAGACTGAAATCCCTGAGAAAGCTTCTGTAAAAATTATTAAGTGCTGGACCTGTTTCTCTGTGTTAGGAGTTGACCAATCTTGAACTGCTTTGATTGTTTCAGGATAAAAGCAGGATGATTTATGCAATTTGCACTTTTAGGCTTTAATAAAAAGGCCATTTGTCTAATGTAGGATTTGTGTTCCTCAACACATTTGGAACACATTGGAAAAGATGAGGTTATTGTCGAGACAGAGAGGTTCAAAAAGTCACAGAGGACATCGTTAACTAGAGCCTGGAAAAGGGTGCATTGGTAACAAGGTATTCAAAATGGCCAATGCTGGTTTTAAATGCAGTTTTCCAACTATCACCTGCGCTGATACGGACAAGGTATTGTGCATTACACAGATCCAGTTTTGTGAAAATGGTGGCACTTTGTAGGGGTGTGAAGACAGAGAAGATGAGTTAAAGGTAGTATTTGTTTTTAACAGTTATCTGATTTAAGTCTTTGTGGTCAATGCAGGGTGTAAGTATCATTTTTTCTCCTCAAAGAAACCCTGCCCCTACAGGGGAAGATGAAGGGTGAATTAAACTTGCATTTAGAGACTCACTGATGTGCTATACATGTTCTTCTCCATGGTTTATTGTTCTAGGTGTGAAAGATTGCGTAATTGCCAGAAGAGGAGCACCTGGAAAGAAGTCGATTGCACACTCATAGGGCCAATGTGGTGGGAGAGTGAGAGAGACAGAATCTTACTAAATACCCACTGAATGTTATGGTATTTGCAGGGAGCGCTGGAGAAAACAGGAGAAGGAGAAGTCTTGACTAGATAAGAGGGAACGGATTGAATGGCTGATAAGAGAGAGATGAAAAAACAATGGGAGCTCCATGACTCAATGTGAGATTCAGACCAACTTATGTGTTGGTAATGTTCCTGGAGCCAAGGATGACCTAAAAGAACTGGGGAGTTCATAGTTGGGAAAATAAAATGTTATCTGTACATAGTTGTCGGAGACTATGAACTGAAGTAGTTTAGTTTGATGAGTTAACAGTTTCAAGGTAGCTGCCATCCAAGACATTGACAAAAACAGCTGAAGGGAGAGTGTGGAACAGAATGTTGCACTGTTTAACTAGTTCTGGATTGAATAGGTTCTGTTCTAATCTAGAACTAATTAATGCAAGAACGGGAAACTAATCTTGGTAGACACAAATAGAAGAATTGATCTGGAATTGGGGATTATTTTCTCGTTAGTCTCCACCTTCCAGTATCCCCTTATTTATTGGCAGGCCAGGGCTTTTTGGTAAATGGGACAAGAGGGGTTCTAGTCACTTGGAGAACACAATAAAAGCAGTCACCACTGGCCATTCTCCACTGTCTCTTCTCTAGAGGTATTGGATGGGCTCAGGTTGTTGCTGGGGAGGTAAACAAACTTTTTTCACCATCACAAGAGGTTCTGAGGGGAATGTTCTGGAAACATGGGGAGAATTAATAATTCTTAATATGGTATGTTCTCCAATAAAATTGTCAATGCCGAGAAAAGCATGTCTGAGTAAAGGCCCAATTATGCTCCCTTTCAGCATGTGAAAGTTTGCTAAACAGGTCTCTTGTTATTAGTTGTAACTGTCTTCATGCTTTAGGTGCAAAATCAAACATGGTGACAAATTGAGTAAATTTTGATAATATGCATTTTCATAAAAGATATAAGAGGCACCAAAGTAGATAGAGAGGGGTCTGTGTGGCCATTAAATACGTTGTGGGATGTGGATGGAAAAGTTTTGTTATTTCTGTCATCAACATTGTCTTTGTTTACTGGTTTGTTCTTTTCACTGATCATGCATGAGCTGTACTGCACCACAATTACTGGTGGTATTGCTCAATGTGTTTCATTTGGATATGCATTGGCACGCACTCTGATGACGGACTAAAATACATATGAAAAGAATGCAGAAGATGGACAGTAGGCTCCTTCCACATGCATCTGTGTTTTTAATATTGAGGATAAATGAGCCTTCTGGCATCTCTTAGCAACCTTCCATAAAGGTCAGGTTTGTGGAGTGCACAACTGATACTATTTGTTTCAACAGATTTCTCCACCTGAGCTGTGGATCTACCATAGGTTTCTCAGCTCCTTCACTGGTTAAAGTTCTCGGTGCCTGGCTTGCCATTTTGGGTGAATGATAAAGTGTTGTTAGGTTTGTAATTGTGGAAACTAATAATGGATTAAACAGAGCTCTGTAAGATACTTAAAACTTGGAAAATTGTTTTATAAACTAACCCTGTTTAACCTTTTCTACAACATTAATGCTGACTTGTCTGTTGTTTTCCATGAACTTCATATTGTTCATTGATCAATAATGTTCTCTGAGAAACCTATGAGACCTTCATCTAATGTAAATTACTCAAATTCTCTATTTACTAATCATTGGGTGGCTTTAAGGGCAGTTGCACTGGACTCTATTTGGGGATATCAAAGAAAGGGGGCCTTGCATGACACTCTTTTTAGAACTTTATTTGTATAAAAAAAAGTGAGAACCATGCATAATTTTTCTTCCACTGCACAGCGATGCACTAATTTATGTTGATTTATCATATACTGTACAATCCCAATAAAATATACTGAGGTTTGTGTTTGTAACAAGACCAATTCTGAATAAAACAAGGGGTATGAATACTTTTGCATAATGATGTCTGTATAATAACAATCACTGCATTTAATAGGGAGCCAGAGCCTAAAAGAAAGACCCAGTCAGTGGTGCGGTTTGTGCAGGTACATCTTTACGCTCTGCTTGGTCCAGACAGGAGAGATGACCCACAGTCAGGCCAAAATGTTTACTGGCAGATGTGTTTTAAAGCAGCTCTCCTTTGCTGGTCATGGCAGCGGAAAATACCCTGCTGTTCGCCGCATCTGCAATTCGATGCTCTTCCCTGTTCCACCTACAATATCCTGACCTTTTAAAGAAATGATGGATGAGTTGGCCACACTACTGGGTTTTTTCTCCTTTCTCATCTTTTTTCTTTCTTTTGTTTTTTTCCATACCATTGAAGGTTGTGTGTGTTAGGCTCTGAGGCAAATTCTGCCCCTCCTTTTGCTCATGGTTTGAAAACCGCTTTAAAGTCTAAAGCTGGCTTTGGCCAGTGCCCTTTGGCACTTGGCTTCTGTGCAGCGGTTCGCGTCAAGAGCTTATGATTTGTGATTTGAAGATGACGAGCAGTGCCTCGCTTGTGGCAGTTGGGGTGGTTTTGCAAAAAGAAGTCAGTAATGTGCGATATGATGTGAGTAGAACATGTGAGTAGAACATATGAGTAGAACACATCACCACGGCTGATGAACTATATATCTATATATATATATATATATATATATATATATATATATACACACTCTCTTTTAATAGTTTTCTTTATGTTCTTTGTGTTCATGACTATGTACATTGTACATAG
The DNA here is from genome assembly GCA_036250325.1 of Characodon lateralis. Taxonomy (NCBI): domain Eukaryota; kingdom Metazoa; phylum Chordata; class Actinopteri; order Cyprinodontiformes; family Goodeidae; genus Characodon; species Characodon lateralis. The sequence continues at coordinate 7,324 of JAHUTJ010066304.1, forward strand.
ATTCTCACTGATGGCATCAAGACTTTGAATGAACACATATGGACTTATGTAGCAAACAAAAAATTGTGAAAAAAAAAAAAAACTTTAAATATGTTATTCCTTAAAGTAGCCCTTTGCTGCAATGACTTTTGGCCGTCTCTCTATGAACCTTTGGGAGACTCTTTGGAAAAACATTTCAGGTGACCACCTCATGGAGAGAATGCCAAGAGAGCAAAGCAGTAATCAAAGTAAAGGGTGGCTACTTGGAAGCATCTAAAATATAAACATGTTTAGAGTTATATCAAACTTTTTGTTTACTACATAATTCCATGTGTGTTCATTCATTGTTTTGCTGCCTTTTGTGAGAATCTACAATGTTAATAGTCATAAAAATAAAAAAAAGACCCATTAAGAGAGAAAGTGTATCTAAAACTTCTGACCAGTTGTGTATATGGGAAAATATAATCCTTGTTGAATAATTTATTAACTGTTAATAACCACATTTTTTTATTGTTTAAGTGATCGTTTAGTTCACAAACCACACCCAGAACTGATTGCTGCCTCACATGTTGTACCAACAGATAACTTAAATAGATCCTTTCTGGCAACATGAAGTAGACTAAGGGATCTGAAATAATTTTAAGAGAAGACAAGGAACAAATGTACTGACATCTATGATTCTGGAAATGTTTCAATGGGACTCTAGTGAACACCATTATCCACTAGTTGAGAAAACATGGAACAGTGGTGAACTTCCTTAGGGGGTCATAAAAGAACCCAGAACAGCATCTGAAAAGCTGCAGGCCTCACTGGCCTCAGTTAAGGCCACATTGACACATTGCATTCTGCCCCTGTCCACTGCCTGTTTTTGGCCCATGTTCCATGTCCTGTTCTCCTTGTGCCTTGTTGTAACTTTTTTATCTTTGTTATTATTAAATGCTTCTACTGTACTTACCATGCTGCTTCCGAGTTCGTGTCTGCACTTTGGTCCTGTTACAATCTCTCAACACTTGATACTTGGGTTACGCAGCTGGACAGTGATCCAAAGCACACCGACAAGTTTGTCTCTGCTCAATAGCTCAAACATCAGAAAAATAAAATAAAAGATTTTGGAGTGAGTTAGTCATAGTCTAGACTTAAATTCAATTGAAATGCTATAGAATGATTTTTGACAGGCCATTCAGGCCTGAAATAAAACTATTCTAAAAAGTACAGTGGGGCAAAATTCCTCCATAGTGATACAAAATACTCATTGGCAGTTATTGTAAATGCTTGATAGCAGCTGTTCCACCAGTTATTAGGTTTCGTAGGCAATAACCTTTTCACTAAGGGCTAGTTTGATTTGAGCAACTTTTTCCCTTAATAAATGAAACCATTATTTAAAACAAAAAAACCTAGATTTCGTATTTGTCTGATATTTAAAACTGTTTTTGACAAAAAAAAGCAAGTACAGAAGGAATCTATAAGGAGGAAACACTTCAAGGCACTTTAAATCTCTTTCCAACCATACTTAGTGGGAGGTGTCTTATACAGTCTTATTCCATTTAACAATCCAAATCAAGTTATAGCTTAAAGCTAATTATTCATCTTAGCAAATCAATGGAAGCTGCCCAATTCGGAAGAACACCGAGCAATAAACAGTAAGTCAAGATTTTTACAATGTAAAGGTAAATCCTTCTACAGGCTTATATGTCTTTGACTGCCTGAAGAAACTTCACACTCTGATGAACATCATCATCTTACTGTGATGAAGCTCTCTTGTTCTGCAGGTCTTTTTTTCTTTTCCTTGGCCAAACAATCGAGTTACAACAAATGTGTCAGTTTACTGTGAACATATCATAAACAAAATTATTTATTTCACAAAGAGCCCCAAGGCATTATTTATGATGTTGTGTTGCATCATACTGTTAAGATAATTTCTCTGCAGCAACATTTGGGAAATATGAATAGTACAATTGATATAGCCCTAAAGGTTAGACTGCTCCCATGTTGTCTTGAATATTTTGGAGAATATTTGGAATATTCTTTCTTTTTTACTTTGTTTAGTTGAGTTTATTACTACAACTGATTATTTAATTTCAAGAAAAGCTGGAGTATAGAATAAAAAATGAAACACAATTTTAGCAAAATTTTGGGGAAAACTACCCTTTTTTAATGTTTCCATGAAGAGAGTAAAGGTTTCCCATATTGCAGTCTGTGTTTTAAAAAGGCTGTAGTCAATGTAAAATAAAATGTAAATGTAAAATAAAACTGTAAAAATTATCTTTAATTTAGCACTGATAGATGGCAACATTAGCAGTATTATCGGCTAACAGTTAACTAGCACACTGACAGCGCTTCTAAATCATTTGAATCATCTGTCACGGTTTCTGTTTTCTACTGGGTTCCCAAAAAGCTGCCAAACAAACAATTTCTATGTGGTGGACGTATTTTTGTACTCTTTATTGTAAAAATTGCCTATAACAGAATAACTCAGGAACTGCTGCCTTTTTTCCTTCCAGTTTGCAGTCTTTAATATAGAAACAGACTGTTGAGCTTAAAATGCCTACCTTCATATCCTGGGTCTACAATAAGAGCTTACAAGTATATTTTTGCTGGTCTAGATTTCGGTCAGTAAAAGTCAGTAAGTAGAAAGAAAGGTCTTGAATAAAGAGTAATTTAAACCTTGTTTTCCTTTTTTAAACCAGATTCCCACTTGTTTATAATTTTTTAATTGGTAGGGCTCTCAGTTCCTTTTCATCTAATTAAAGGTAAAATACCAAGGTTCACAATACATCTTGTAATGTTTCTACAAAGGTTTCGGTTTAACTATGGAACCTGCAGAAATGTGAAAGGATGGACTTTCCAAGTCAGAGTGCCTTTGAGTCAGTGATGTCCTAAACACATTTTCTCCATGTCATGGTCAAGTCTCACGTCTTTAATGACCTGAAATGAACACTCTCTCATCAGATGTGTACAATAGTATGCTGCTTTATGTTAAGATACTCAAACCAATCTGTTTTTAATCATCTTCAACACACTTAGTTAATTTTGAATAATAAGGTTTAACGGTGCCTCATTTGAAAAATAAATATGCCTTTGTGTTCAAAGACAAAAAGTGGAAACACCTGTTAATGTCATCTGCAATGTTTCTGTAAGAGTGAGACTGAAAACACTTTATTTTGAAGATCCATATATGTCTTTGTAAAGACATAATTAACACCTTAATGCCCAAGTTAAAACTGTTTGGAAGCTTTTCTTCTCACTCTGTGTCAAAGGATTTGTTTTTCCAAATGCATGCACTCAACCTGCATTCAAAACCTATGCTGTCAAGTCTAAGGTGCAAGCATGTTCTAAAGCACAAAGTAACGAATGTGCTACGTTGTAAAAAAAAAAAGTCACATTTCTGAATAGGTGCTATTATTTTCACACACTAGAACTGTCTTCGTAATGATGCTACTTAAATAGTGACAGGATAAGATATCAAAGTTGAGTACAGGAAGGTGGTAGACCGCTTTGTGGCATGGTGTGGAAACAATCATCTCATGAACGTGACTAAAACAAAGGAGATGATTGTGGATTTTAAGAGAAACAGGAATAGGTCAAACACTATTTCCATCATGGGAGAAGAGGTGGTGGTGGAGGAGTATAAATACCTCGGTGTTCACCTGGACAACAGACTAGAGTGGAGATGCAACTGTGAAGCCATCTACAAGAAGGGACAGAGCAGACTGTACTTCTTGAGGAAGCTTAGGACCTTCNATCATGGAGAAGAGGTGGTGGTGGAGGAGTATAAATACCTCGGTGTTCACCTGGACAACAGACTAGAGTGGAGATGCAACTGTGAAGCCATCTACAAGAAGGGACAGAGCAGATTGTAATTCTTGAGGAAGCTTAGGACCTTCAGTGTTTGCAGCAAGATGTTGCATGTGTTCTATATGATATGATTTGGGGTTGTTTGGTTTTTGGTTTCTGGGTTTTTCTTATATTTCTCTCACAGTTTTTGAATCATACTTCTGTTTATTATTTTTCTGGTCATGTTTTAGTCTTGTTCGTGTTTTGTCAAGTTTGGTTTTTGGTTCTGGTCATGCTTTAGATTTTTGTTTGTATTCAAGAGTCTCTGTTCTTGCTCCAGCCACGTTCGCTTCTGTCTGTTAATTATCTTTATCAGGTTCACCTGCTCCAAACTAATCTGTCTCCTAGGTCCACCTGGCTTACTCTCCATATATTCACTCCTGTTCAGTTGTTCATCGTGGAAACATTATTCAAATATTGCTCTTGTCCTGTAGTCATGCCACGCCTGTCTTTACCAGCCTGGCCAAGTCTGTTTTTTGCCTGTTCTGCCTGCCCGTTCGCTGTTTTGTTCCTGCCTCTTTTTAGGGTGAGTTTTTGTTTTTTATTAAATCTGCATTCTGGGGTTCTATCTCGAAACCATAACACTATAAGTCTGTTGTGGAGAGTGTGATCTCTTCTGCCATCATCTGCTGGGGTAGCAGCATCAGGTCAGGGACTGCTAAGCTCAACAACCTGATAAAGAAGACTGGCTCTAGGTTCAAAGAATTATTCTTCATAAAATGAAGAACATCATGGAGAACCCTGAGTGTCTTCAGTCAGAGGCTTCTTCAGATCTGCTGTAAGACAGACCTTCCTGCCCACAGCCATCAGCATCTATAACGGCTCTATGAAGTAACCTGCATAAAATGAGCCACAACAACATTTAATTTCCCTTTGGGATGAATAAAGTATTTTTGAATTGAACTGAATTGAAAGCAAGATTTGTGCATTTTGTTCTGAAATGACCTGAAGTCATTTAATAATTTGGTTTTGTTCTTGTATGGTATTTTGACCCTATGAAACCTGTAGCTAAAAACAGCACCAGCCCAAGGCATGAACAAACTAAGCCACTGCTTAAGGGCCCCCAAACCAGGACCGTCCCATAAATAGTTACACTTTAACACAGACAATAGATTTAATTTTTTTCTTTATTTTTGTCTATTGAATGACAATATTACAATTGATTTGACTGTTTCAACATAGATACATTGAAGTGTTCAGTTTTTTTAAGTTTTTAATTGGTTTGCAAGTTTACTTTGTAAAAGTGCAAAGAACAATCTTCATTGCTTGATTGTTTTGTTAACATGCAATGACTTTAATTTTTTCTTTGTATTTGATCACAGTTTCTTCACGAATACGTCTCACCAGATAATAACTTCTTATCCATTATCGCTGTTAAGCTCAACCAATTAAACTTACAAGGCAACAATTTAACAATAATGTTTCATGTGTAAATGGCCTTACTGGGTTACTGTGTATTCAGCTTCCAATCATATTTATTATGGTTCAATATTTTAGCTTTTGGTGTTTTACAGTTTTAAAGCTTTAAAAGTTTGGAATTCAGTCAATACTTCACCATTAGACAATCAGACAAACATTTATTTATTATATGTGGCATTATTTCAACTAATCAGCAGATTGAAAGCCTTCCTCACTCCTGGGTGGTCCAGTAGACACTGGTAACACACTGGATTCTAAATCAGTTTTCCCAGAAACTAAAGGAAATAGCTTTCAGGTTTTACCAGATTTATTTAATTAATTTAAGTTTTAAGAGAAAATTTTGAATGTAAAAAATCCTTCCTTTTTATTGTAAAAGTAGCAATCTCACTCAGTCCTTTGCTATAAATATTAAATTACTTTTTTGTCCTTTTTTAAAAAATACTCCTGGCCACAAAGTTTTGTCTTGAAAAGGAAAAATCTGTAAACTCTATAGACATGGACTTCTGACTGGTTTTTCAGTGTTCAATACTCTGGTAATTCAAGCATATCTCTGTTTGACCAACAGTTCTCTTGAGAATACAATATGCCCAGGGCATTGTTTAGTTTGGAAAACCCTCAACAAAAGCTGATGCTGAATTCTATTGGTCCCCTCAAAGATGGAATTGACGCGTTGTGTGAGAAAAAGCCTTGACAGCCCAGACTGCCCATCCCTAGTGACTTTGTCCACTGATAATTTGCTTTTCAGGAGATGTGTTTACTAAGGGTTACAATTGATGTGCTAAAATATTGATAAAGGACATTTTATAAGCTTGGGAAGAGGTGGGACGATTGACCCTGCACAAAGGCTGAGAGGGCAGATAATTCGTGCAGGGCCTGCAGATTGCTGTTTACCCATCAGAGAAAGATGCAGTGCTGACCCACACCACGTCTTTTTTGGATGTATCTGAAATAAACTTTGATCTGTAGTTCAGGTTTTGACTTTAATCTAGTACAACCTGTGGATGAAGAAATGTTGAAATATTTTTTGGCAATTTTAATCTGCTAATTGTTTTTATTTTTACTATTTTGATCAATCTTAAAAGCAGAGAAAAAAAATTGTAAAAACTATGAGATATAATTGTGAATCTTTTCTTGATGCAAGCATCAAAGGAAAAACCAAATCATGCCCAGGTTTGTCTTGAGCTGCATTTAATTGCTGAGTCTGATCACTGAGTCGATCTAATCTCGCCTTGTATTTTTGAAGTGCAAATGTGATGACATGGTAATATTGATGGCTGTGCTGGTGACATATACGGCCTGTAGCTAGGTCAACAACACTGAGTCCTTCATTTTAATGCCTGCTCTACGGGGACCCTCGGACACATGCTTCTCCCCCCTGCAGCCATTCTGCAGCAATTCAAGCCCACAATCCCGCCCTGATGAGACGCCCCCGCTGCCTTTGTCCAGCGGCCTTGCAGATCAGAAAGGTGTTATTGTGCCTGTCAGACAGGGTGAGCAGTATTGACTTAAATAGCTTGACCCGGCTCATCCCTGATGGCTCTACCTTGTCACCCCAACCTCTGAACCCTTCAAGCTAACTGTATATCCCCAGAACAGCAGAGGTGGAAGGCAGCCCAGTCTGCCCACAGGTGTCGCTCCTGTCCAAATAAATTAGACCAGGGAAGAGGTAGGGCAATAGTCGAACAAGAAGAGAAAGTGTCAGAGTCTCAACAATTTAATTATCCAGCTCTGCTTGTTAAGGTCTTTAGGAACAGAAGGCTGGATTTCGTGGCCTTAATCCCAACCTGCCGTAAACATTTTCCAGATCTCCCTTTGTGGAAATATAATCAGATCTTCTACAATAACCAATAAAGTCATGTCAGGTCATTGTCAGTAGTTCTACTGTGTAATGAATATTTCATTATTTTATACTATGGCGTACTTCAGTTTTTTATTAAGATGTAGCCATTTCAGAAAGCTGCTTTGTTTGTTGAAGAATAATTCTGTATAATTTTACCATAGCATATTTTTTCTCTCATGGCTGTAAGAAATACAAAACACATGACTTAAGACTGACTGCAATTCATCTTTTCACAATTCCACATAATGATTGCAAACTGTTCCACTATCATAACAAAACAAGCCCAAATCATCAACCTTCCACCACCATGCTGGATAGTTGGCAAAAGATGTTTGTTCTGATATGTTTTAAAAGAAATGTATGCTTGAAATGCAAGCATGGAGTGTTTGGTGTTTACCAAACACTGCACTCTGCATTGTGACCAAACTGCTCTACTTTTCACATCTCTCCAAAGGGCATTGTTCTAGAAATCTTGTGTTTCAGACAGGTAAAACTTTACAACCTAAAGTTACACTGCTATGTTCTTAAGAGAAAACGCTTCCCTTTCTTTCTTTAATTATACTGACATGAACTCCAATATATGATATGCTGAGGCCTGTAAAATCTGAAATATAGTACTTGGGTAATTTGCAGTTTCTACAGGATGAATGCTGCATAGTCTGACCTTGGGGTGTATTTTAGGATTAGGATTACCCTTTGCTGGGACGTCCACTCCTGGCAGCCATCCTAAATGTTTTGCACTTGAATAGTCTTTCTCTCTGTAAAATAATAGACTTCAAATTGTTCGGAAATGGCCCAGTTTGACTGGCAGTAACAGTAGTTTTTAAAAGGTCATGGCTGATGTCTTTCCAGCTTGGCATTGTGTTAACACACACCTGTATACTCCAGAGTGGCATATTGTCAAAAGTGCTGTTTTTATAGAGGTGTTCACACTAATGAGTATCAGGTAACAAAGTGCCTTTGATTACTAGTGCCTGACTGCTACTTCCCTCTTAAATTTTATGGAAACAACAAGGATGAAACTGTCTTTTTAAACACATCTTTACATTTGTTCTGCATATTCAGTTGAATAAAAATGACATTGTGGGACCAGATTTTAATTTAGTTTGGAACCGGGAGATGAGCAGATCTTTTTACTGACTGCAAAAACATAAAAGAGGTGTTGCTGAAAGTAGCTATTGACCACATGTAAATTAAAACTCCAGACATAAAAGCTCCCACTTGACAGTTCATCTCAATCACTGTATCATGCATTTTAAAAAGTGCTTGTGCTGAAAACACTAAGTCCTCCACCGACAGTGTGACAAAAGTTGTGGGGCAATGACAAAGCATTGCCCTGAGTATAGAAGCAAAATAACGAATATAAGCCCCCCTTGCCCAAACTATAAAACCACCACGTACAAAGATTTGTGTGGTGAAAACAGAGCATTGTCTGTTATGTCTCTAAGTATGTTGGCGGCAATCATTTCTGCTCAGTGTGAATGCTGCTTTGATCAGACAACAGCACTGGAGGCAACTAGTTCTCGGTCCAGCCCATATGCTCCTTGACACAGTCAAGATGATGACACCTGTGGTCAGGTACCCTTGCAGGACCTGTGGAAAACATGCTGATGTGAACTTTTTTGAATGATCTCATGTGATACTCAGCTGGGTCTCACCTCCCTTAAATGTGTCTGGAGTGGGGTGGCATTCCCCACGAGGTTCTGCAGGACACTCTATGTAAGAGTTGGCTAACTCCAGTCCCCAAGATCCATGTTTTTGACATTTTCCTTGTCCAACACAAATAATCAAATGAATAGTTCTTGCTGAGTAGCCATTTGAATCACCTCTGTTGGAGCATGGAGATATGTAAAGCATGCAGACCATTTGCTCCTAAAGGAGTTGGCAACCCTGCTTTAAGCTTAGTGGCAACATTCTGTTTAAAGCCTCACAAGGTGGTCAGATACTGTTGATCGATTCTTAGATGTCATTTTAAATACAAATTCTTATTGAACCAGAACATTTAGTGCTGGTGATAGGACCAGACACTTGTGGCGTCTTTTGGTAATCAGCCTGTTAGAGAACAGCATGTTCTCCAATAAGTACTGAAACACTGGTGCATTCACAAGTTTAGAGAAGGTCTAATTAGGTTCAGATGTAAAGGTTAAGATTCATTTTACATGCACTTTAGTTAAACCTGACTTAACTCATTACAAAACACAGCTATACAATTAATTTAAAAAATGATTATGCAAATGCTTGCAGCAACCGTTAATAAGATATTATAGTGTGCTATTTACTTTTACAAAACTTGAATCTTTAGATTGATAAAAAAAATCTTTATACAAGATGATTATTTTGAGCTTTTATTTAGCGTCTTCATTCATGATAGCCTCTGGTTAACAACAGTTTTTAACATGTGAGGTTTACCATGAATATTCAGTAATTTTCCCACTTTATTGAATGCACAATCATATGGATTTTCTTCAAGTTATTTCTCTGTCATGGCACATAGTCACATTTGGAGCCACTGTGGAGGAACTAGTAATAAGCTGCAGCATCGTAGGGATGCCCTACAGAGAGTAAGCAGCACCACTTTGTCCCGCACTAACAAGCTCTAAGAACTGTATGCAGATATTGTACCATGGAGATGATCAAACCAGTGCCATGAAACATGCACACATTCTCTGTTCTGTCATGCTGCAGCTTCATTGTGAGATATTAACTTGGCAACATGATCGGATGTAAAGCAAAAATAGCTCTGCGTCCTTTACAAAACACAAGGGAGAAGGAAATTGTTACAGAATAAATTGGACAGCTATAGTGATATTAACACTGATGTACTTTTGAAGTCACGGCATATGTGTGATATTAGCTGATGTAAAAGAACCAAGGACATCAGAGACGACGCAGCTGTGGATGTGCATGAATTCCATTGTTTGTAATTTATGTTTTCTTTCCAGGGTTTCAAATACAGACAATCAGATGAAGCCGGGATGACAGTCTCCCAGCGGTGATGTGGATATTAACTGCACTGCTCCCACAACTATTCACTATCTCTAACTGATAGGGTGCATGTGTGGACAAGCACGGCTTTAGGGCCCAATAATTGTATCCTTGATGTGTCAAAACATGGTATTCTTTCAGCATTGTGCTGAGACATTGTGCTGCCACACTTCTCGGTGAAAGGTAGAGTTTAGATTTGCCCTGGCTTGTGAAGGCCTTGGGTCCTTTCTGTGCCATGAGCTAATTGTGTATATTATCACACATTTTTGGTCCCCGTCCACTCCACAGCGGCGAAACAAGCAGGACGCCTATCAAAACCATTATTCCCAGGTGTGAAAAGCTGTCACCTTCGCATGTGTCACTTTTGTCTGCCTGCCTTGTCCCACTTACTGGCCCATTGTGCCTGGGCAGGTGAAATATGTGCCACCTGCCACTGCTCGCCCGCTTCAGCGCTGGGATTGATGGAACGTGTTCTCGGAGAAGGTGATGGTAAGTGACAGCGTCTTTACATCATTCTGCGTGGAAAACGGGGCGATGACCATTAATCAATACTGTTTTCATGCACTGAGCAGAAAAAGGCAGGGCTGATTCTATTTTGGAAAATTTGCCCTTTACTTCTCATGCTACAGTAAACAAGGGGAAAAGCATGAAAACTCAATTTCCCTAGGTAAAACTTTTTTTTTTTTTTTGGATTACATAACCTATCACAAATCAATCTCTTAGTAAAAATATCCTTAAAAAGATCATTTATTTAAGTGTTTATTTCAGGGATTTTAATGAATATGGTATATACCGAAAGTTCAGTTTCTTACATCAGACCAACGAAAATATTTGAATAATACAGAAATGTGGACCTATAGAAAAGTATGTCTATTTACTGCACAGTACGCCGTTGACCTCCTTTTGCATCAATTACTGCATCAATGCAGCAAGTCATAGAGGCCATTTTGACCTAATAGTGGTGGTATGGGCAGGTGTTATGTCCTGCTGGAAAATGATATCAGCATCTTCGTATAGCTTGTCAGCAGAGGAAAGCAGGAGGTTCTGCTAAGCTGACTTGATAACCAACAGAAAATATGACATCTCCCATCATTATTGACTGTGTGTGTGTTTGTGTGTGTGTTTAAATAAGTATATTTATAAATGTAAATATACTTATTTATGTCACTATTTCCACTGACTCGATGCAATCTGCTGGTTTTCCTTAGATAGAAAAACTTTTAACCAATTTGAATAATAAACTGAATTCAACTGCACTGTTTGATTAATGTACCTGACTTGAAAAATGAGTGATTTGTTTGAATTGACTTTGTAAAGTGCCTTGAGACGACATGTCTGTGATTTGGCGCTATATAAATAAACTGAATTGAACTGAAAATAAAGCCGCTATTTTTTTGTCTATTTTTAAATGGTTTTGACATAAAATTCACACCAGATCTCAGTAACAACCCAAGTAATCCACACGTACTAAGAAATCCAGGTGATTTTGTATATCCAATTAGTCCACAGATTACGGTATGGGAAAAATAGGAAGGACACAGGGAGTATTTACCACAGAAATTAAATAAGTACTTTGTAGAAGAGTCTTTGTTAGTAATGACAACTTCAAAATGTCTACTAATCATTCATTTACCACCGATAAAGACATGAAATGCTGGTTTGTTACTTTTACTGTTACTTTTATTGTTATTTTATTGCAAATGGTATTATTATTCATTTCATTTATATTATTTCATTTTTAACTATCTTTATCTGTGATGCACTAACTATTGTAAAGCACCTTGGTCAGTTGAGGTGGTTTTAAATGTGCTATATATATATATACATTTTCGATTTAATTGATTTGAAGTATATGAATCTGTGTGACATAAACCTATTTGATAAATATTTCAGTTTTTAAATTAAATTACAACAATGAGTTAACTTTTCAATGATATTCTAATTTATTAGATGCCCCTGTACTTTCTCTGATGATAGGTAATACTTGTTTTATGTATTATTTGTCACATTACATTTAATCCCAGAGTGACCCACAAACCAAGTAGTGAAGGCAGAGCCACCTGCCACACCATTTTAGGCAAAGGTGCCAAGTTGTGCCATTCATATCACAATCTGGTATGCAGAGTGTCAGCCCCCGCTGTCTTTAAAACCATTTACCAACTGTGCTGACAGTGCCAGGAAAGCACACTTATATGATGTGGCAACTCTCGCTCAGACCTTTAAAAAAAAAAAAAAAACAGCCATCAGTCCACTTTTCAATTTTTCTTAAAATAAATCATCTCACATGTGTCTTTTTTAAAAACCCAGATATTTGGATTTAAGTGAGGCCAGCAGGAGGGATTTGCAATGCAGAGCAGAATCCAATCTGTTGATTAATCTTCTAGCATTACTGGAAAGATGACTTCCGCTCCAGCAGACCGTTCATTGAAAAGCTTTTTTCATGCTTTATTTAACAGGGGAGTCATTCTGATTAGTGTGGAAACATACTTTGAGAGGCACAATGACTAAATTGGAGCTGTCAGTGGCTTTTACTTACTGAGGAGGGGGTTATTGACAAGACTGGAAAAGACAGCAAGAAGGACATAGCTTTGCATGGAGGCATATAATATAACACTTACTCTTCTATGATGTTGCACATGAAACGGCTCCTATTTATGGCGTAATTGTGTGGGTAAGTCAGACATGCCTCATTGATAAAATAACTTTTCAACCTTTTACCCTTGTCTTTATCTCATTTTTTGTCTAAAAACATAAATAAAATAAAGCAGGCATTGACACCCTTTCCTAACATTTGCCATTCCAACAATCAATCAATCCTTGAGCCACAACAAGAGGGCTCAGCGTTTATGGGTTTTGCTCAGTCAGTTGGCTTGACTGGTTGCATCGATTTACGCTCCAGCCTCAAATGTCAATATCACCTCTTTTGGGCCTTGTCAGAGAAGAAGAGGAAAAAAAGAAACAAAAATTATCTTCATTGATTGCTGCAGTCAGTGAGCAGGTGGCTGTCTTGCGGTGTGCCACTACAATCGGAAAAACCAGTTGGTACGCTGCCCGAAAATGTTAGACAAGCAATTCATGGTCTGGTAGGTCACCTGTCAGCTGCCAACAACCGTTTTTGAAGATGTATCGTCACTGACCTGTGACTGCCATTAAGAAGAGCGTCACTTGTGCTCAGGAGCACACACACACACACACACATATACACAAACCAACTCACATCTGCTCCAGTTAAGATTGTGCATTTATGTGTTTAGTGGGAAAGCTAGAGAATAAAAAGAGCATTAAAAGGGTGAGTTTGGGTGATGAAAGATCAAGTGAAAGGTCAGTGATGAGGCTGGTAAACAATGTGTTTCTGGATTGCTATGGTTCATCTTATATAGGTGGTACTTCAGTCAGACTGAAATAAATTACAGCTGGGTTTAATGTCTGTTATTGTTAATTTGAAATGTGTCTCAATAAAGTAGAGGAAACCTGAATGACTTCTTTCAATTCAAACATGCATACATATACCTTCATGCAACAGAGTGACTGGAGCACCTGTATTTTTTTTTTTGCACCAATTTGAATATTTCTTAAAAGAGCATTATCACTGCATTTAATGATTCTCTAATCAGTGCCCATTTAAAAGAAAATTAACTGGAGACATTGGCTCTAGTTTCTGCAAATGCTAAGTTAATTGTATTTGTATTTTTACCCTCACAAATTTCTTCACTGTTGTTTTTTATATTTAACATGGATTTAATTTATTAATGGGCAAAAGCTATCCAAACCCATGTGGCACGGCCATTACATTGTTTGAACAGCACAGACAAACCTAATTATTGCTTGAGCTGTTGAATAAAAAAAATCACCAAAGATCTCATATAACAACACATCATGTCAAATCAATCACATTTATCATTCTGGAAAGGTTCATTTCTAAGGCTTTAGGACTCCAGAGAACCACAGCGAGAGTTATCATCCTCTAATGGAGAAAGCTTGGAACAGTGATGAACCTTCCAACAAGTTGCAAGTTGACCAAAGTTAGTCCAGGAGTACATCTATAACTCATCCAGGAGGTCACTACAGAACTCAGATGTCTTAACATCTAAAGCACTGCAGGCCTCACTTGTCTCAGTTAAGGTCAGTGTTCATCAGTCTACAAAGAGAAGGAGACTAGATAAAAATGGCATCTATGTTGGAGTTCCAAGGCCAAAATCATAGAGAAAAAAGAGGAATCATTTGAATATGTTTGCTGTTATGTCCAACAAAAAACTAACAACATTTCAGAAAAAGAACACCATAATGGCAGTCGAACATTATGGTGATAGTGTGATGGTCTGGGGCTGCTTTAGGACCTTTACAACTTGCCCTATTTGATCTAACTATGAATTAGATCAAATCAAAAAGAACGTTTAGCAGAATGACCAACGTTCTCCTGGAACATTTTAGAGCTTCTCTTTGACATCGACGCCAAAACACCTGTCTGTAGCAGAGATTTTCTTAAATCAGTTTTTCCAGGCAATTTTATTTTTGTGACTCGGGTTGGAGTCTCAAAATCGAGTCTATCTCTGGTCTGTACTGTAGATGTTTTGTCTAACTTGTGTATTTGCAGTGTCCTGCATAGACTGGTTCATAGGGAACCCTAACCTTCATAATGCAATTTTTTCCACGACAAACTTGAACACCAAAGTGCTAAAATAACAAAAACCTTTAGGGCAAATTTTTGCAGTAATTGCAGGATAAAAATCAAATTTACCCTCAAAGGGAAGAGCTTTGTAACTGCTGTGTTGCACCTGTGAGTGTGTGTCCACAAGCGGGCGCTGTTCAGTTCATGTTGCTGTGCACACACATATCTGTCTCTGTGGGGACCTGTCCCTGAAAATGTTTGCATCTCACTTCGCTTTAAATTTGCTTTTAAAGACTTGTTCTTTGTTTTAAACATGAAAATAGAAACCAAATGCTTGTGCCGCAGCTATTTAAACTAGTCTGCAACTATTTCTGTTGTCACAGCTGGAGGCAAGGCATTAGACCAGTGCGTTTGCAGGTACAACAGGGTCAAAAAGAAGCTCCATCTCTCTGTCTCTTCTTAAACTTCTTAAACTAGGAGGGTGGTTAAGTCAGGTGACTAAACCACTCTCCTATTGACACGATTGAAACCTTAATACAAAATCTTTGTCGTCTCTCATTATTGCTTTCTGACGACTAAACATAAAAATAAGTGAATGAGAAAAGCTTTTTTGAGAGTTTAGCCTTATTCATTTGCAGTTTATGTGACAAAAGAACAGCAGAGAACTGAACTGTTGCAAATGATCTGGCAAAGAACAGGCTTCAAATGCAAGGTAATGACATAGTGTTGCCAGCTCTCACCCAGATGGCCTGCCTCTCTTTCTCACATTCCCCTGACAAATATCACTCCAAAAAGGAATATTGTTGTACAATACATGATCAATCACTCTGTGATTGGTCATTCTAAAATCATTGGAAGTTTTCACTACGTCTCTATTTGGATGAGCAGGTCTCATCACTGATACTATGTTGATAATCCATCTATGGGTGACAAAAAAGAAAAAATCTGGTACACTTTATCTGTGCCAAAACATGTTATTTTGCACACGTGACTGGCGATTTTTCTCACAACCTCATCACCTAGTAGTCATATGTGCGGTGTCTTTCAACAGAGAATTTGAAGCAGGACTTCCCAAGCTGATGTGATGTCAACCAAACCCTCCCCATGCTTGGCTGGCAAGACTTCAAGTAATTCATTGTAATGTTTAGGTATCACAGTTGCTATACACATAATCCAATCCCTGTTCTGGCTGCAATAAAATGGATCTTACCAAGAACCTACATAAAGCAATGTTTTCTTTAAATTCATAAGTTCACACACATTTCCGTAGCATTTGTTGGAGTTAAAAAGGTATGAGCTTTTCACTACAGTTTACTGTCCTATTCCTTCTGATGGAATTGTTGTAACTGAGTCTGGGTTGTAGGCCATCTTGCTCACACCTTTTCAGTTGTGCCCACAGATGTTTAAGGACTGAGAACAGGGCTTTGTGATGGCCAGTCTAAAACCATTGGCTTGTTGTCCTTAAGCCACTTTGCTTCAATATTTAATATTAATTATGTGTTTTATTTCTCATGATGCCATCTCTTGTGTAATGTAGCCCTGCAGCAAAATCCCCACAACATGAAGCTGAACTTCACAGTTGGAATAGTTTTCTCAAGCTTGCAACATTTCCCCATTTTCCTGCAAATATAACGATGGTCATTATGACACTTCAGTTTTAATTTCATCAGACCACAGGACACATTTTTAAAGGTCTTTATCCCTGACTGTATTTGGTAGATTGTAATGCTGCTTTTGGAGTGATAGCTTCTTCCTTGCTGAGTGGCCTTTGAGCTCATGTTGGTATATAACTTGTTTCACTGTTTATAATGACTCTCTAACCAGCTTCACACAGTGTTTTCACAAGGTCTTTTCCTTTTTCTTATTCTGGAACACAAAACCTGTCTTTTCTTGATGGCTGGACATCCCCATGCTGTTTCTACTTAACTGTTTGAACAAATTACCTTGGCATTTTCAGGCATCTGGAAATTGCATCCAAGGTGAATCAGACTTGAAGAGGTCTCCGATTCTCTTTCTGATATCATGACTGATTTTTCTTTTTCCATGATGTCACAAAAGGAGGCAGAAGGTTTGTGATGTTACCTTTAAGTACAACCACAGGTGTTCCTGAATTAAACAAAAATGTGTTGAATTATGGAAAGCTGAAAAAGCCATGACATTATCATTATCTGGACTTTCCAAAATTATTTAAAGGTGTAGTAATCTTAGTGTATGTTAACTTTTCAATCGGAAGAAAATAATTCTTAAATTCTCAAACAATGTCTCATTATTCTGGCCTTTAGCAAATATGAATAATTTTGGTTAACCCTTCCTGACATAAAAAGAAGAAAGGTTTGGTCTGATTTAGTTTCAGACAGTAAGTCTTTTTATACTGGGTATGTTTTAAACTGTAGAAACATCGGTGAGATATCACAGTTTTTATCACAGTTTTGCTGAATTTATGATTGTAATTTCATCTGTACGTATGGGTGTGGATCAATTTTTAATGTCTGATCTGAAATGGAGTTTTGACCAAAATTCAGAATAAAAGACTCACCTTCACTGCCTCCACCTTCCAGTGACTCTTCGGTGCGTCTCCCGGCCTTCCAATCAGCATCCTGTCCATCTGATTCTCCATCCAATCACCTTCCGACGCCTTGCTTTTAAAGGAGCTTCTACCGTGTTCATCTTNTGGCTTCCTCGCTCCCTGGCTGCCAATCCACCACCAGTGTCGGATCAGGGGGAAGACATATTTAAATCTAAGCCTTACAAATGATCATCTTAGCTCATGTCATTCTCAGCATTCATGTCTTCCTCCTAGGTCAGAGTGCCAAAGAAATAACCATGTAATTTCTCATCATTAAAACTTTTCTAATTGCCATCCCTCTCTTTGTGAGTCTTTTCAGATTGAATTAATTTTAAACATTTACTGTAATGAGAAAAGTGGATCCAGGGGTGCTGCTGAGTCTTCTTTGGCTTGGCTCAGCATTGTGAGTCACCAAGCCAGTCCTGAAGCTAGTCCTGTTCTCCTCCTTAGACCGCTCCATAATAGCCACTCACATGAAGGCAGTGTGGACCGCTCAGAGGAGTCATGTGACTATATCTTGTCAATAGGTGCCGCAGCCTGGGGCGTGGCAAAGCTATAGAATAGGCGCCCCGTATATGGAAGCTGTCTGAGGGTGGATTCCCAACCTTGGGTATTTTGCGTCTCTCAGTCTGTTTCCTGTCTGGAAACTGAAACAAAATGAAATAAGCACTGCAGGTGTACTTTGCTGCGCTCCTCCCCTTGTGCATGTTTTACATCTCACTTATCGGAGTAACAAAGAAGCAGCTTGTGTGTGTGTGTATCTTTGTGAAACTCAAAAACAAATTGCCTGCAACTGTGACTTGGTTTCCATTGTTTGTATAATTGTCACAATTCTTGTAATAATAACCCCTGCCAACCACACCACACCTCATTAGCAAAACAAAACTCACTCCAAGCTCCCCTCAAATTTGGCAAGGCAGATCTAGATTTCATTATAGATTTGTTTTTATAAAGAGACTGATAACCTAACAAGAAGTGGCTCAAATTCGGTTTTTGAACCTAGTTCTAATTGTTTAGGCAGTGAACTATGAACCTGAATTTATTCGCTTTCAACAGTGTGAACTAAACTAAGAATCAGGTGTTGATAAGGATGAACTGGTGCATCTCTGTGTACTTGTCCTGTTTCAACCTTTTTACCTGTTTGTCTTGCCAAAGGGACTCATTAAGAGATTAATGATGTAAATAACTTTTTGTTTTCCTGAAAAAAAAGAAAATACAGTGTTGAATAAAAATTATTTTTTTTTTTTTTGCTATCATCGCTCTTAAACAGAAAAAAATTCAAAAATTCCCTTAATTAAGCAAGAATTTTGAGTGTTATGTCAACCACTGGTATCTGAACCTTGCTTACTTATGACAAAACATTGAGATACTTCTTCAATTATACACAAAACTTGCACACAAACCCTGAATATGGTGAAAAGAGGGGACCACAGTGCCAGTTTGTGAATTGTCTACAGTCTATTCTTATACAAGTGGTTGTATAACACCCCCATTATCTATATTGGCATAATTTTGTGTTGCTGCTTTCTCCAGTCTTGGCCAAAAACCCTCCTGCCCATTGCATGCAAATGGCAGAGATGAGAGACTAAGAGCCTCCTCTTCCTAATCATCTCGATAAACGATGAAAGCACGTTCCTTTCCGAGTGTCACTCTCCCACAGAGTGAGTCCTTTCCACTTTAGATTAGGCTGTTTGAAGTCACTCTCTGTCTCCTGCTCTCATTAAACATAAAAGAATGAGATAAGACCCAAATGAACTGTTTACCCTGTTACTTTAAAATGTGTAATTTACCCTCTTTCTGTGAGACAACTCGCAATTATGGTGGGCTGGCTGTTCCAGATCCGTTTAGTATATTTTCTATAACAAACCCCTATTAATCATTTCAGAGATCAAAGTGATACTGCAGAAGAATTTTAAATATTTAAACCTCCACTATTCAAATCTTATATCAGATCAAAGAATTTTGCCTTAATTTTGCAAGGCGCATTGCCAGTAGATGGAGAGACGTACACAGAGATGCAGAGAAACGCCAATTAGATCCTGCAAATTTTCTGTGAATCTCCTAAGCATTTTCATATCTGAGCAGAGCTCACATTGAGTGCATCTAAGCCTCTGAGGGGGAGGCAGCTGCATGTAAGAGATTAATATTGTTAGTCTTGAAATTTTATGAGGATGACAAGTAACTTTAAAGGGTGTTCTATCTCTAAAAGGACAGTTTTTCGGGAGGAGCACAAAACAAAGAGCAAATTAACTGCACAACAGTATCTAATCCTAAAACGTCAAAAAAGAAAAAACTCTTTAAAAGAAAGTTATTTTGTTAATTTTGGATAATATTTTATTTCTGATTTTTAAGGGTTTTGCTTTAGAATTTTTGAGTGAATGTATAGTAAAATAGATGTGAATTATTTTTAGATTTCAGACTATGCTTTATTAACACACACAAGCCAAAAGATGTGTTAGATGTTCTATAAAAAATGTATATTTATCAGTAAATTACAAAATGTTAATAGCTGATGAGAAGCATCTTGACATACTAGTTTTAAAAAGCATTGTGAAAGTAATACAATCACACAGTATAGACTTACTGGCCAGTTTATTAGGTACTTGTTAATTTTCTTAACACAAGTAGTAAATGAGCTTACCACATGGCGGTAACTGAATGCATTTTATTTGCTGCACCCCCCCCCCCCCCCCCAAGAATGCTTATTAGCTGGCATACATTGTTTGGACTGATATTATCTGATCAGGTTTTCTCAAACATATGACAGGGAATTTTTCAAAAAGTCTACACTTTGGCTTAATTTGTTCAAAAGATATTTTTTTTTAGAAATCTTGTGCTTTTGGAAACCTAATTAATGCTGCTATAATGCTACTACAGCGGAAGCATGTATATACATATATATACATACACATACTGGCCACTTTATTAGGTACACCTTGCTAGTACTGGGTTGGACCCCCTTTTGCCTTCAGAACTGCCTTAATACTTCGTGGCATATATTCATATATTCAACAAGGTACTGGAAACATTCCTCAGAAAGTTTGGTCCATATTGATATGATAGCATCACACAGATGCTGCAGATTTGTCGGCTGAACATCCATGATGTGAACCTCCCGTTTCACCACATCCCAAAGGTGCTCTATTGGATTGAGATCTGGTGACTGTGGAGACCATTTGAGTCCAGTGAACTCACTGTCATGTTCAAGAAACCAGTCTGAGATGATTCGTGCTTTATGACATGGCGCGTCATCCTGCTGGAAGTAACCATCAGAAGATGGGTACACTGTGGTCATAAAAGGTGGACATGGTCAGCAACAATACTCAGGTGGGCTGTTGCCTTGACACGATGCTCAATTGGTACTAAGGGGCCCAAGGTGTGCCAAGAAAATATCCCCCACACCATTACATC
>JAHUTJ010066305.1:0-27946 GCA_036250325.1 Characodon lateralis
CTGCTCTTACTGGTGCAATGTGCAATCAATGAAGACTGGCTACCAGGCTGGTCCAATTTAGCCATGAAACCTCCCACACTAAAATGACAGGTGTTTCAGTTTCATTGTCCAACCCCTGTATATTGTTTCAATCAGTTATTACCTAATGGCAAGACTGTTTTCCTATTACTCCATACCTGAAACCCTTTTGTTTTTATATAATATATATAAACAATATGTGTTGCTATTTGGTAATCTGATGAAGTACTTATTGGTAGAAAGATCTTTAAAATAAAAACTTGCTGCAGTATTCTGGTTTCTTGGTAATTCATTTGGCAAATTGTGATTTGCCTGAATAAGAATAAGGATCCATTAAGGTTTTTTAGAGGCAGCTATGATGTTTAGATTATCAAAGCCAGCCAAGCCCTCTGTACTGATTGCCTATCCTTCCAGTAGTCTTGAAATTTTGTTTCTTTTCTACCTTGCTAAAGTTAATTTGCTGCAGTTTTTCACTAACCTGTATAAATCTTCTGAATTACAGTATTTTGTTTGTCTTAATAGGTATGATTGGTGCCAGTATCCTGTGTGTGTATCCATCGTTCAGACAACTATCAATATCCTAAGTTATGATGGAAGACTCTTCCCACTTGTACATCTCTGAACTTGGAGACAGGGAGGACACACATGAACAAGATATCAGCTGGGAGCACATATACTCTCACAAGCTACCCATTGAAGCTACAGATCAAGACGTTTTGGTCTGCCAGCACTGTAACAGATGTTTTACCTGCAAACAAGGCTTGGAACGACACATTCATATTCATCATCCTTGCAAATCTTTAGAGAACATATCCACAACAAGTACGGACAAATGGCACCAAGAGTGCAGGACCCATGATAACCAACTGCAGCCTGCAATGAAGGAAAATGCAGAGCTATCGCATGAGGAAATTACTCAAGAGTTACTAAGTGAATCATTTCAAGAACAGACCCAGACCAAGAAAACTGTTTCAACAGCTGTTTTGGAAGATAACGGAGAACAAGAGGAGCAATACATGCTAGACGTATCTAGTGATATTTCAGAGAATCTTAGCTTTTACATTGATGGTAAGATACTGTCAACAAGTACAGTAAACAACTGTGAGATGGAGATCTGCTCTGGGTCCTCCACTTTAGTTGGACTGGATGCCCTAATTGTGAGCCCAGCCCAGATTAGCCAAGTCTTAAACACAGATTCAGAAATACCTGGTCAACAACAATCCAAGAGAAGAACCGCAACTCCGCCTCTCCTACCGGAGATCAAAACTGAACTGCAGTCTGAGGTGGTCGTGTCATCATCCTCGTCATCACTTCTGTCGTCGTTGATTGAGAATCTGTTCCCTCAGAATACAGAGTCTGCGATCATTCAGGAAGAACAGACGGTGTTCCTGTCTCCAAAACTTAAGCAGCTTCTTGAGAAGCAGGAGGGTTTTAAACCTACAATGGCCCTCATCACTGATGGACAGAAGCCTTCATCACCTGTCTCACTCGCTGTCCTACCCTGTGGGGCAGGAAAGTTTAGGAGAAGAACTGGCTCTCCAACTGGGTCCCCACAGCAAATTCAAGCAGCAAATGAAGATACAGGAGAGCCAGATCCATTAGATTTAGGTGATGGAAGTAAAAGACAGATTGAGGTTCACTGTAACACACCTGTCCAGCAAACGGGAACCGAGAATGATGGTGCAACTCAATCTGTTACAGTCCCAGAAGGGAGTCCTGTTTTGTCAGAGAGCTGGGCCCCGGCGACTGGTGGTAATCCCTGTAACCAGCAACCGCTGGATCTCTCTAATACAGTCAAGAGAAACGAAGATGTAGCATCAGCTGATGCTGCGCTAGATTTGAGTTTCCAAAGAAAGAGCCCTGGTGAACCTGAACCTATGTTTAAGGATTCAAATTCAAATATGGGGGAAAATGTCTTAATAAAAAGTGAGGATCAAAAAATAAGCCTGCTGAATCCAAAAACTCCTGTGGTTACAGACTTAACTCTTGTAACAGGTTCAGATGTTGTGAGCCCACTTGAGAATGTTGCTGAGGGGCTTGTTTATGGACTTACCTTACCCCCAAATTCTCTGACTTCATCAACTCTTACCCCTCTGGAACAGTCTGCATCGTGCGCCATAGCATTTGCTTCTCCAGTCACTCACACTGTACTCCCTTCTGCTCCCTCATTAATTACAGTTTTGGCACCACCTCCATCTATTTCCAGCTCTTCAAACCAACCAATCCAGGTACTCGCCCCAAACTTGTCTCCTGAGCCCTTGGTAATCTGTGGAGAAAATGCATTAAATTCTTCTCAGTGTGGTTTAACTTCTGCGTTTGCCTCTGCTAACTCGGCAAACATTGTCACTCTCTCCCAGCCACTTGACCCAACTCTGAACCTACCTAGCCACGTGTTTCTCACTGATCAGATTTCACTCAACCCACCAATGGTTGAATCTGTTCCTGTGTCAGAAGTGCCGTTCCCATCCACTGTAACCTTAAATGATTCTTTACTCAACATAGCCGGCAACACTGTCCTAATAGAGTGTACAATAGCTCTTGAATCTTCAGGAGGTGTTGTCACAACTGCAGTGAATTTACAGAAGAATTCTGCCGAGCCTCTAGCACCTAACCAGATGATAATTAATCACATAGAACAGCAACAGTTTGCTTCCTTGCCAGACCCTCAAACAGTGGACCCTGCTGTTCTTGTGTCTTCCATTGCAGAATCTGTAACCCTGACACCTAACACCCCATTGGTGTCTGATTCCCCTCCTGTGGCAGACTCAAGACCTGGTCCAGAACCAGTTGTTGGTCTAGAGCTTCCTATGAAAGAAGTTGAGGAACTATCTGATAAGAATGTTTCTTTGTCTGAAACTTCACCTGAAAGGTCTCCTTCCCCTCCTCCTGACAAAGCTGAAGAAGATCCTGCAAAAGACATTGCAGATGATGCAGAAGAGCAGACTTTCACCAAGAATTTCATCTGCAATGTGTGTGACAGGCTCTTCCATTCAATGAAAGAACTTGGCCATCATGTAGCTGAGCACTCTGATGATTGGCCCTACAAATGTGAGTTCTGCGTGCTGCTCTTTGGCAAGCCATCAGCGCTGCTCGACCATCGATCGAACCTCCATGGTGTTGGAAAGACTTATGTTTGCAGTGCATGTACAAAAGAGTTTGTCTACCTTTGCAATCTGAAGCAGCATCAAAATGAACTGCATCCTGGCCAGCAGTGCTCATACACAGAAGAAGAAAAGGGTAAACTAAGACCGCAGAACTACAATAACACAATTAAAATCAACACAGATTCTTCAGTCACAAAATCACCAGAGGAATCCATAAAGTCAGTGAAAAAGGAAGAATGTGAAGTCGACATGGCTGCCGACGAGCTCTTCACAACAATTAAGATCATGACTTCGGATGGAGGTAAAATCAAAGGGCCTGATGTTCGTCTTGGCATAAACCAGCATTATCCGAGCTTCAAGCCACCTCCTTTCCCTTACCATAACAGATCCCCTGCTGGGTCACTTGCTTCGGCTACAAACTTCACCACCCACAATATCCCACAAACCTTCAGTACAGCTATTCGGTGCACCAAGTGTGGGAAAAGTTTTGACAACATGCCAGAGCTACACAAGCACATCTTAGCATGTGCAAATGCTAGCGACAAGAAGCGATACACACCTAGAAAAAATCCTGTCCCCTTACGCCATTTTGCAAAAACTCAGAATGGAGTTCTGTCTACGACAAATTCTGCTAACGGACTAAATACTTCAGTGAGAGTCAGTCAAACAAACCGGTCCAAACCAAGTCAAGATCCACCAGTCAAGATCAAAATACTTAAAAGGAAAAAGAAGTTTGTCCAGAGGATAATGCCACATAGAAACAAGTCGATTTCTTCAGCAAATAAACTGTCACCTGCACAGGTAGACATCTTTGTCTGCCCACACTGCAGCAGGGAGTTCACAATGCGCCGCAGCAGAACCAAACACATGGCTGTCTGCCCCAAAAAACCTAAAGAGATGAAGAAAAGGAAAGAGGGAGGGATTTCTCTCACAAAAGAAAACAACGAACACTCGCATCGAGGAGTTTCCCATTTAAAAGAGAAACTGCAAGCCCTGCCTCGGCATAACACAAGACTTCAGACATCTGGCTCTACAAAGAGGCCCGCCATTCTCCCAGTGCAAACCGTCTTCTCAAACAAGCGAAGTAAAATCATCATTAAAGAGAGCCTACAGCCGAAGCCAGAGGCGCCCAGACTGGCAGAAGTTCCCATTCGCACTTTCAACCCCTCTATGCGGCAGTACAGCAGAGTACAGCACAGCATCAAAGGAATTCCCATTAAAATCACTATTGTGAAGCCTCCACAGAGTGTCCCTCAGAAAGATGAATCTGCTGCCTCCTACATACAAGAAGTAGTACCTGGAACCATTAATGGCTCCTCTCAGAAGAAAACCTCAGCTTGACGACATAAATCATAATCTACGATATGCAGGTAAATAAAATACTTTATAAGTAAACAAAAAAAAAACAACATTGAGTGTAATAAAAATGTCAGTAGAATATCTTTTATTGTCATTGTCACAAGTACAACCAAATTCTGTGCATAGAACAATAAATATGTAACAATAAATATTTAACGTAAAATAAAAAATAGAGGCAGTTTGTTCAAAAGATAAAATATAATGCTTATTGCACATTCCCATTATTGCATCTCCCTTTACATCCTGGCTGTCTACTGTTGGACAGAAACTTGTTGAATTTGCTTTAATTGATCTGTAGTGTCTGCCTGACGGTATCAGATCAAACACAGCATGGACCGGGTCCTTTGTGATGTTATTGGTTTTCAGGAGACAGTGGGAACTGTAAAGTTCTTCAAGTGCGGGGGGAGGCGGGCCAACAATCTTTTGGGCCGCTTTAATGACCCTCTTGAGTGCTTTGCCACAGTACTGCTGGTGTACCACACACAAATGCAGGGGGTCATTATACTCTCAATTAAGCACTGATGAAAGTACACCAGCAGTCTCTGTGTGATGTTATTTCTCCTTAGATCCCTTAAGAGGTCCAGTCTCTGCTGGTCCTTTTTTGTTAGAAGCTCAGAGGTGTTCACCCTCCAGGTCAGGTCCTCCTTGTTGTGTACTGCCAGGAAGAGGAAGTCATCCCCCCAGAGATTTGCCCCACCAATGTGGTGTCATCTGTAATCTTGACAATGGTGGTGTTATGGGGTACAGTGGTAGTACAGTCGTAGCTGTAGATGGTGTAAAGCAGTGCGCTCAACACAACCCTGTGGAGAGCTGGGGCTGGTCAGAGGCTGGAGGCCGAAGATGTGTTGACCCAGTCTGACCTTCCGGCTACGACCCGACAAGAAGCTGTGAATCCACATGCAGCTGTAGTGTGTAAATAATATAGAAAAGTGGATTTCAGAGCAGCTGGTTTATACATTTAACAGTATGCAAATAAAAGAAACAAATGCAGCACCTTTCCCTTTCATCAGCAACCTTGGTAAAGATGTATTAAAAGCCTTAAAATCAATGTTTCCCATCCATACTTTTCTCATCCATGCTTAGTCTTCCACCTATCTGAGATCAGGTCAGGGTTTACACGTCCAGGATGGAATCCCAGGCAACCCTCTCTGTAGAGACGATCTCCAGCTCCTTGGGGATCCCTAGGCAGTTCCCAGGCCAGATGAGATATGTAGTGGTCTATCTAGCGTTTTCTGGGTATGACTAGGGGAAAGGTCTTCTAGGTTCCAGTAGGATGTGCCTAGGAGGAATCCTGATCAGATGCCTGAACCACCTCAACCAACTACATTTAAAATGTAGCAGGAGCTGCTCTTCTTCAAGCACCCCCCAGGTGGCGTAGCTCCAAATCCTATCTTTAAGGCTGAGTCCAGCCTCACTATGTAGGAGGCCGGTTTAAGCTGCTTGTATCCGCGATCCCATTTTCTTTTAGTCGTGATCATAGGTGAGTTTAAATGTATACAGGCTGGAAAATCAAGAGCTTTGTTTTTTGTGTCATTACTGTAAAATCTCACACTGTTAAAACTAGAAACTGTCTTGAGTAAAAAAATTTTCAGTATGGTAAAGACAGAAAACTCTGAAATAATTTTTAACAATATCCCCTGTGTCACAGTTATTGGCACTTCTGCTGTCAATACTTTATAGAGCCCCTCTTTTATCAACTGGAGAGTACTTGGTCTAACATAACAATTAAAAAAGTTCGAGCCTTCAGAGAGGGGGATGTTTGACCATTTCTCCTTGCAAAATCTCTTCAGTTTGACCAAAGTCCTGATTTCCCTCTTATGCTCTATGCATGCCACTGAAATGACCACAATCTAATTTTTATTATAGAGGCCTGTTGAACACAAGATGTCACTTTGTTTTTCACTTTGTTTTTTTATGTTTCGGCTTTTGTTTGGCTTATCATCAGACTCAATACATGGTCGCATGTACCTCGTTACCTACCCCCCAAATAATGAAATGTACTCAAATTAAACATGAATTAAAAAAAAAAAAAAACAAGTTTGAAATGATGCTCCTACAGGAGAAATAAATTCAGTTTAAAGCTTTTTTTACTCTGCCTTTCTCAGGGGTAAAGATTCATGTGGAGGATGCTGATGATTTGTTGTGCGTTCCATTCATAACTTTAATGCCATGGTCTGTTTTTGTTCTTTCAGGACTCTGCTGAATGAACCTCTTTCCATTATTCTATAGGGAGAAGTGCTCACACTGGAAACCCAGTAGACTTGTAGGCTGCATAATGCTGTAGAGTAAATGACTGAATACAGAACGGATAATACAGACCCGTTTGGAGTGAGAGTGTGTATACAAATGTGTGAATGCCATTTTAGTTGCTTGGGATTTTGAGAAAAAAGATTTCTTCGTCACGTAAGCTTGCTGTCAACAGCTTGGGAGTTGCACCTGAAGTTATTCATGCTGCTTCATGCCACAAATTGGAAACGGGGATCGGATGAACTGAGCTGCTCACATTTCCTTCTTGATGGGTGGTTTAGAGAGCATGGCAGATTGCAATAATTTCTGGCATGCATTTGCACTTTTTCTTGTTTGTACTTTGTTGCCTTTTGGTTTAAATTCTTACTGCATGCTATCTGTGAGCTTCTGTTCTTGCTATATTGATTTAAGATGGGCTTCAACACTGAATCTGATCAGAAACCTCTGCTCCGGTGGGTAAAACAATCTGAGTAAGTAGGCGGCTCATTCACTGTTAGAAAATTGCAAATGTGGATAATTTCTTTCTGAAGTTAAAATAACAGAATTTGAAAAACTAGTACAATACAATGTAACCTTGTCCCGAAGCTCATTTAAAGTCCTGTTAAGTTTCTAACTGTTAAGTTAGAAATATAGTTGAGATAGTATGTTTTCCATGATTGTTGTGAATGTAACATCTACTGAAATTATTGCTACAGGCTTTTTGGACATCCAGCTGCTACTGAATGAGTTTAAATAGAATGCTCGT
The DNA here is from genome assembly GCA_036250325.1 of Characodon lateralis. Lineage (NCBI taxonomy): Eukaryota > Metazoa > Chordata > Actinopteri > Cyprinodontiformes > Goodeidae > Characodon > Characodon lateralis. The sequence goes on from JAHUTJ010066305.1 coordinate 7,474, forward strand.
GTGTTATCAGATTTATTTAAAATATAGCAAAATACAGCATGACAGTGGTGAAAATGTATCATCTTTAAGTGTTTCTCAGATTGAGATTTTATTTTGCTGCTTTAACAAATTATAAACCATTTTCTTATTGAAATTTACTTTCACATCTCATCTTTGTGTAACTTGTTCAGAAGTTATGGCGTTGCATGCCATATGAAACTTAAGCGCAATAATGCGTATTTTCTTTGTAGCCAAATGTGTATTTACAGATTGGTGTAAATAAATTCTCTACATCTGAGAAATCTTGCCATTTGATGCATTTGCACTGCAACCCTAAATAGAAGTACCGTGTTTATAATATGTGAAACTGGTTTCATCTTTGACAGAACCAGTCCCAATATTAAGCATCTGTGCATTTTCATCTGATATACTGATTTGTTTTTATGCTTTGTTTTGCACATCTTCCCACATATACTTACCAAAACTTTGTTTTGTGGTGTTTTGTTTCCCATACAGTGATTGGAGGGCTATTGTATTTGTTTTCATCTGGAACATAAAAGCACTTCAGTTTTGTTTGTACCTTCTAAAAATTGGTTTTGGCTAGGAGGCAATATTCTTGTGGGGTATAAAAAATTTTTTGTTGCAGTGTCCCAAATCAAGTATTTGTTTTCTTTAAGAGTTTATTTTCTTATACCAACTAAAAGTTTGAAAAATAACTGCTATACAGGGTAATTATTTTGTCATCTAAAACTTGACAGCTGTCTGTATCTGTTTAATTTCTTTTCTGCCTGAGCTAGTATTTTTTTCTTTGGTTCTGACTGTAACCTGTTGGATGTACAGGATCGATTGGGAGACTGAAGCTGAACTGTGAAAAGTGCTTGTAGCATTTCAAAATGTACATTGACTTATGTATATTTATTAATAATTTAAAATCATGTTCTTGAATGATTCCTCTGTATGATTTGCACTAAAGGTTTTTGGGTTTTTTTTTTCAAGCAAGTGTTCAATAAATTGAGAACGTCAATTGAAAATGTGAATTTGATGTGATTCTCTGTTTAGAAAATGGTGTTGGATATGAATTAGCATCCATCTATCTAACACAGCTGTGTTCAAAGTAATCGTGGTCTAATATCACTAACAAGATCAGTCACTGTTTTTGGTAGAAATTACAATCCTGCAGGTCAAACAGTTCATTAGTGGGTGTTGCAGAGTAACAGAAAACCAGCAGACCCAAAAGTCGTAACATGCCAGCTACTGATTCTGTGTGATTGAATCGAAAGGAGTGGGTCCAAAATAATCCCAGTGTGAAGTTCAGTCATGGAGGTAAAATGGGCAGTGCCTAACAATGTTCAGAACAGCGTACTCTGTTTAAAACTAGTTTGGAGAGGGGAAAATGCATAAAGAAAAGCAAAGGATGATTTCAAACGCTTTAAAATAAAGCAAAACAATGAATTGAAAACGATGCTTTGAGATGGAAGAATGGCTATTACAGTGGCTATGAGTACAGTAACAGCTAGAAGACACTTTCATGAAGTTAAGCTATTGGTAAGAGACTGTCCAAAAAGTAACATGAGCTGAAGTGGTTACAGTTTACCAGAAATGGTACTGGCCTTAAGAGAAATTCAAGGTTGCTTCTTTAGTGTCTAAGGACTGCAGACAGTTGCAGATGAGCCTCAAACACTGTTCAAACCACAGAACACAGTGAAGCATGGTTGATCAAAGTAAATGAAAAGAAAAATGAACAGCCTAATATTCCTCCTTTCTCCCTCCCTGTAGAGAAGTTTCATATATACATTTAATGTTTGGCTTTGATGACAATGTCAAGTGTCCCAGATTTCAACAAAGGCCAGGGAGAGGCACTGTTTGCTCACTCTCCTCTGCAGTGTTGAACATAAAGTAGAAATTGTGAAATGCTTCCTTCTTTTCATGCTGGGATTCTGTCTGGCATAGCAAAACAGCAGAAGGGATGCAGTTTCAGATTAAGACTTGAGCAAATACATCTGAAACTATAGGCCTGTAACTTGTTCCCCTGGAAACCAATGAATAATTATACAGCAGCGTGGATTTTTTTTTTTACTTTGACCTCTTTTGTTTTTAAAGAATTAAGCAAAAAAAGGACCCCTCGAAGGAGGGAACTGACAATGGAAAAATCATAGGGAGAACAGCATAAATCCTCCAAACATTGTACCATAGACAGACTATGTTATTCATATGAAATAAGTTAATTTTTATATTCATCATAATACCTATACCTACTTGTATATTCTGTAAAATACCAAATTCATGTCCCACAGTCTGTGTTTAAATGTGAATTTTCTATCTGCATATTTTATTTTTTTTCGCAAGAATCACATCCCCTGACCTTTGGAACTCATGACTGTCGACTGAAATTTATTTAGTTTCGCTAGCGTACTCTGGGGCAGAGGCTGAGCTTCTGTTTGTCCATAAAGAGTGGACACAAGCTGCATGTGACAAAACAGTAAAACAAAATGCAAAATGCAACAAGACAAAGAAAGAAAAAAACAATTTTTTTTTCATTACAGGAGAAGTGAGCTTTTGCTTCAGTGCAGGAAAATCAACATTGTTGCACAACTGAATTTTCCATTAGGCACCTTTTGTCATAGTGTCAAAACTTTTATGTCAAAATTTCACTATGAGAAAAATGTCCAAAACAAAAAACAAGAAATGAAATAAACCAGATTTATTGTTCCTTTTTTACTGCAATGCAAGTAAGATATGGCGCGACACGGGGTGATTTTGCTAATCTAGAACGGAAAGTAAAAACTGATGTTAAAGAGAGTGAAATGCTTTTTTAAAACTTTGTGAACTGCTGTTGCCCACTTGCTAGCTTTTCTAGCCTCGGCATATGTTTACAATTCCACCCACCACACACTCTGTTCAAACCCACACAAGTAAATTTTGCAATGTGGCCTTTGTTCTGACTGGCAGGTATAGTTTTAGATACACAGAACCTGTGAGAAAAGTGGTGAGGAAACCAAGTTTTCTCATCTTTGCAGATAAAGGTATGTTTTCATTTATTCGACATGACTTTGCCTCCAGCAGCTAACGTCTTTTTAGAGCAATATGAATTCTGTGTTGTTTGCATGTTTCTAGGTCTCTCCTTTGCATTTTGTGGTGGATTTCTTAATGGCTGAATTTCAACTTTCCTCTGTCCAGCTTGCAACAGCAGAATATTTAGTTAGGTTTCAGCTTTAGCTGGACAAATCTTTGACTAAAACTCTAGTTTCTAATTACTGCACTAGTTTGGAAAACCATGCACAATCCCTCACAAATTCCTGTCATTTCATACAACAAATTCATATCACTTCATACAAACTGAAAAACTGAAAAGCGTGTTGTGCAGTTGTATTCAGTCCTATTTACTCTAATAACCCTAAATAAAATCACGTGCAGCCAGTTGCCTTTAGAAGTCAGCTAATCCAGTAACTAAATCCATCTGTATGTAATTTAATCTCAGTATAAATCCAGCTGCTAATAACATTAGTAAACAAGCTGTTACATAAGGACCAACAAACACAGCAAACAGGGGAGGGATAATGTTGTGGAGAAATTTAAGCCAGCATAAAAACAACATTCCAAGTGCTGAACATCTCAAAGAGCACTGTTCAATCCATAACCTGTAGAAAGAGTATGGCACAGCTACAAACCTACCAAGACACGGGTGTCCAGCTAAACTGAGAGCCAGGACAAGAAAAGCATTAATCAGAGCAGCAGCCAAGAGTGCCACAGTAGCTCTAGTGGTGCTTCAGGGATCCACAGTTCAAGTGGGATAATCTGTTGACAAGACAAGTACTTGTGCAAGCCAAAGATCTGGCCTTAATGGAAGAGTGGACGAGATGGAAAACCCCTTGGAATGGGGACATCTAACACCTCATATCATCCTGAACACACAATAGCCATGTGAAACATGGTGGTAGGAGCATCATGCTGCAGGGATATTTATGTTACAGGACAGGGGAGGCTGGGTAACTGTCATTTTTCTTTACCATGCTCTTCATTGTGCTGGTCTATCACAGAGAATTCAGCTAAAAAAATAAAAAATTCTGGTTGTAATGATAAATACTTTTGCAAGGCTTTGAAATGTATTTTATTATTCTGTGCATTCATCAGTGTTTTAAAAAATATCGTTCAGGTCAATTTAAAAAAGACTTCTGAGATATAAAAAACTTTCTTCTGACTTTTAAAGACAAAACATAACACAACAGTTTAAATGCAGTTTGTTTGCAGAGATTGCCAGATCTCCTTTAGCAAAAATAATCTATTCATGTATGTTTGGAACAGATCCAAATAGAGGCACCAGATTTAAAATAACTTTAAATAAATCTAGTATAAAAACTTAAAGCCTTACCACACAATGTCTTTTAGGTACATAAGTAGAATGTAAGCATAACATAGCTTTAAAATGCCATCAGCTGACTTAATAGGAGAACACAGCAGAACCAACACAAGTGTTAAATTCACAATAACATGTAAAGAAAGTTGGTAGTTTGTGATAAACTTCAGTGCTCTCAGTGTGGTGTGCAACACTGACACCAGGTTTTAAGCCTATCAATATTGCTTACGTCAGAAGCAATTCATTTTTGTTTTCATTAAGTTAATGGGGTTAAAAAATGCTCACCAGAAACATGAAGTTAAACATACTTAAACAATGTACCATAAGATTCTGTGACCAAGCGACAGAAGCATATTTTCTTTTTAAATTAATGCTCGTTTTGACATTGTTGTCCAGTCAAAAATAGCACTTTCACCGTAACAAATGGGTAATTTCCTCAAAGCAGAATGCTGTTCCTGTCTGTTTGTCCATCAGGGACAAGCTCTGTCCTCTGTTTCCACACACTCAGGTAAATCATTAGCAGAGTAAAAGTCATTTCTGCCTAATTTTAATTGTTCAGCAACATGCAGCATGCTGAGAGCGTGGATTTAATTGGAAATTTGGCAGCAATGCAAGTCATTTATTATTACAGACGAAAAGCTTCAGGGTCCAAACAACAAATCTTCTTTCTTCATGATTCAACAGTATTAAGGGAAAGACCTCAAAGTGTCAGAGGTGCTGACATATTACTTTAATTGCCCCATCCCCTTGTGTCATGGCTGTAGCTGTGATACAATGCAGATCCACTGGACTCAGCAGTAGCAAGTGTGCCAGGCTGCTTGAAATTACTGTGTGCTCTATTGAAAGGCTTGAGGATTTGTTCTCCCCTCTGGTGAAGCTCATACCTCGACTCTTAAGAAGCTCTTAGTGCTTTCACACCAAATGGGCTTAGACCTGTTTTTGTATAGGTTTGTTTTTTCCGCCAATAAATCCAAATAGGTTGAGAAGCCTGCTTTGTTCCTGAAGTGAGGAAAATTAGAGGCTGGTAAATGCTGAGTTGTATTGGATTTGTTGTGACTGTCCCTTAAAGGGTGTTATGCTCACCAGGTGGCATTTTAGTGATGCAATTCAGAAGTCTTTGAGTAAAAGGGAGTTGCTGTCTTATTTCTGGCAGATGAATTTTAGTCAGGAGCAGTGCCAGTGTACCTACAGTGACATCCAGAGCCAGGAGGTAGAGGATCTCCCCAAGCTCACAAGCTGAGCTGGAACTTCAAACTGCGATGCTGCATTTGCATGCTTAAAAAAACAGCGTAGGCTTTTAGCCTGCGGCGGTGTTAAACTCTCACAGGAAATTATGAAAGGATGTGAGGACATGAGATCAGAGATGATCTGCAATAAAGCAGAAGCATCTATCCCCCAAGTCTGGTGAGAAACCTTTGATCTCCAACTTGTTAATTTCATCATGCTTAAACAATTTTAGGGCTGAAATAAAAACAGCAATGCAGTGAGAGGAAGTTGCTATGTTTTTCTCTTCTGCAAAGGTTGGTGTACTCTCTTTGTCAAATTAGCCCAAAAGCCAAAATGACTTGTAGGGTTTGAAAGATACACTTTATCTTCTGGATGAGGATATTGTCTCACCTCCTCGTGAACTTAAATTGGACTTTAGCATGTGCAGTTCCCACAGGCCTGTCTCCAGTGTTGTGCAAGTTCACTCTTAACAAGAAGTTCAGCTAGGTTAAAAAAGTCATTCATGTTCATAGTTGTTATAATGTTATTATTCACAAATTAGTATAGTGATTATGCCACTGCCTAGCATCCATTTTTTTTCTCCTGATGTGTTTGTTCACATACACTGTATTTTATAATTGCTAAATTCTCAAAACATCTCCTCTCATTTACAAATATTAAAATGACAATGAAATTTTGTCTGGAACGGTTGTTGATTTAGAGTAGGTTTGTAATTGTGGTCACCTAACTCTCTTAGTGGCATCAAGTCAGCTCAGATTGGATTTGGCTCTTATCATGTAAATTAAAAGCAACATCTATGTTCTTTTTATGGCTACACTACCAAGATGGTCTGAGAGAAAACGTAGTGCTAGAATGCAGCATCTGCTTCTCTACTTGTCTGCACTGTATCTCCCACCCATGGGTGTCAGTTTTTAGGGATGGAGTTTAGCCTTCAGTTCATATTCTTTTGTAAATAGTGAAGCAGAAGGTATAATCAAGATTAAAGCAAGTGGATATGCAAACATAAGGATTATGATTATTGATTCATTAAAATGGATCAAGAATTATAATTTAAAATCATAATAAATAAATAAAAATTCTTAACCAAAATCATTACTTATGAATAGAAATCAGAGATGTCCTCTGGTACTGTGATTATGGGCTCAAAGCTCTTTAATAATTACAAATTATTAACCAAAACCACCAACTGTCACTGTTTATTCAACCACTTCACCGAAGGTGGAGNCTTGCACGAAATAAACACAAACGCTTCTCTTAATTATATATATGAAGATTTATTGAAGCCAAATAATCCTGATATACCATTATTCTGGTCCAAAAACCTTCACCTAACTAACAAGCACAGTTCTACACAAAGGGAATAACAATGACTACCTAACAATAATAATAAAAGAAAAACATATATGCACATTTAGTGTCTATGAAGATCAAACCAGTAGGTTTATGGACAAAATGTGTAATTTGGGTTAAATGTAAAGAGAAGTCCTCCTGCTCTTCTGATGTCTTGATTGCAGCGATCAGCTGATAAAACGGTGGGGCCACACCCCTTTAGCCGTACAGCTGATTTCCCCAAATCTTAACAAAGAGTCAGAAACTCTGAGGTGGGATAAAACTGGAACAAAGAGTGGTCAGGCGAGGCCAAGACTGCAGTTGCTTTGAATGAAAAACTTTTAAAAGTCCAACTTCTAACTCCTGGCTGATTTGGGATCAGCCGGACAAACATGAATCACGCACGATTCAGCAGCGCTTGCGCAGCAAATCAAAATACAGCTCAGCATAAAACACTTCAATCAGTATTGCATGCAACGAGTTAATACCTTAGATTAACTACTGGTGATCCTAAATCACCTTAACTATGCCTCATCCTGCCCAGACCTCTAAATGCACCTATCCGGTTTAATATGAAAAGAACGAAATTACTTTGACCTCTCCACCGGTTTAGGAGGAATCAGGTCTGAAGAAAAAGGAGGGGAGGGGGACCACGCGTCCGTGATCAAATTAAAAGAAAAAAACGGTAATTTCTCTTCCGTCCAGGAGGGGAAAAGATGAACCGTTAGTCGACTGCATACACAAGGAGGAAAACTCATCTCCTTGGACATATAACCTCTGTGGGTTTCCACTTGCGTCAGGTGTCGGCGTGGTCTTCGACCGGCAAATAAATCTCCTGATCTTCTCGTATCAGACAGATTTCCAGCTTTCAAGCTCTTCCGGGAATGGCCTTGTGGAGCAAAAGTTCGCCTGCTAACTTTTGTCTCTCCAGATATGCGCCTCCATTGCGCTGTCCTGTGAGACAGGCGGGAAATGTCCACGAAACTCTGCATCTCAGCCGGTTTATGCTCCCAGTGACGTCAGAGCTGCGACGTCTGTTGAGCTACGTGTGTCAAAATGTGCGACCAAAATGGATGGCCCCAACACAAACATTATCAATATTTGGTCCTCACGAAGATAGCAAAACTACCCTGCGCCACAGCTAAACTTCACCTCTGCTACCTGGACACACACACACACACACACACACACACACTCAGCAGTCAGCCAGCTCACCCTAAAGGAAAATAATGTTGGTCTTTTCTGCATTAAATATCTAAAGTTTGGCTCTAAAAAACACTGTCTAAAATTCATTATTTGTTGCTCTAACAGAGCGCAGATAAATGCATCAGGATGAGCTACACTCATTTCAAATGCATCATTTAAAAACCAGCATTGGTTATTTCAATGTTTTCAAAGGTGTGAGCTTCACTTCGATTCATCCGAACGTGTTTAAGCACAACATTGTCTGTCTTGTATGCTACCAGTGGGGGATATCTAGACAGATGACTATTTTCTGGCTGGAAATGTCATCTGCAGAGTGGCTTGTTGTCTCTGTGCTGCAACTGGCCTCTGAATGTCTACACAGGTTCCTCACTTAGACTTTGGAACCAAACTGTAAAAACAGCACAAATGGTAATCTTACTAAATTAGTTGGGTTTTGTCTCTACTGCAGGTGCATGAAAGTAAAACATTGAAACTTCTGGAATTGGAAGATCCAGCATAAAAACAAAAAGTACATGCAGCGAAAAACAATCACAATTTTTTTTAACAAGTTGACTTGATAAATCCGGTTGGGCAGGACATTTTTAATGTTGTGTTTTTCTAGTCTGCGTCAGACCCTTTTCTAAGTCAGCTGTCTAAGACAGCTTCCAAAGTAACCCCTTGTTATTTCATCAGGTGCTAATCAACGCATCGAGGATTTTGAAAATGTATAGAATCTAGTATTTCCTAGTAGCTTCACAGCAGAGACAGTTCCAAAACACCAGATAACAATACCTTCCTGCTACTCCTTCGAGGTCTAGACCTGTGTTATTATATTTTGAGGAGAAAAACCCGAAGGATGCTGTTAGCTGCAAATTCATCCCTTTAGTACCAGGTATTGTCTTCTGTTTACCTTTGATGCACCAAATTAAGTATTTATTTGAATTTATTGTATACATTCTTTTTGTATTGATTCACTTAAGAAGATGCACATACTTAGTTGATCAGTTTATTAAGTTAGGTTCGAGACTCTTTCTCATCACATTCTCCGAGGTCACCTGGTCATGTGTTGCCATGGAAACACATCCATAAGTAGTGCTGGCAAAGAACTGGTGTGCTCAGTCAGCCTTAATGGGAAAAAATCACATGGACAGGAGGTAGGGGGGATGAGTTGAATTTGGGTTTAGTTTAGTTTGTTTGTTATTTAGGAACTTAAGCTGTTTTGGTAAAATGAAAAACATGTAAAATAGATGTTTGTATATTTTTCAGAGATTTAATTTTGTTATGTGGCTGTTGTCTCCATCTAGTTAATTAGCAGTTGTGTGGGTTGTAACAATTTAAAAGCCACGTGGTTTAAAACTGGGAGACTTTCTGCTGGTTGAGGAAAAGGAGTTCATGTTCCTCTGCCATCACAATGCGAGACTCTTTTTTCAGACATTTCCTGGCTGTTTGGACTGTGTCCTTATGATTTTTGGTGTATATTTTTGTCTCCCCAGCCATTCTGAAGATGTAATGTTTACTGTTTTGGACGAGAGCAAAAATAAAAGCAACACGTTTGTGCTAGGCTGGTTATTAGTTTACATACAAGGTCAATTCAGTACTGCAGTACCGCTAGCTGCTGCAGGAAGTGTGAAAGAAATGCACTTTAAAACTTCTGCAGTGTCCATCAGCTGGGTTTGAATTCTGGCCTGGACCTCTCCATGTGAGGTTTATATGTTTTCTCCATGCATGTGTGGGTCTTCTCTGGGTACTCTGTTAAGGAACAAAAACATGACTGTTATGCTAATTGGCTGCTGTAAAATGCCATTAGATGTTAGTGTGTCTGCAGAGTTGTCTGTCCTGTTTCTCTCTCTGTCGCACTATAAAGAACTAGTACCCTGTCCTCAGTGTACCCTGCCTTCCTCCCAGTGGCTGCTGTAGATAGGCACCAGCCAGTTGGATATATGATTTTTGCCAATAGGAAACAAAAGAATGTTGCTTTAATATCACTGATTGACAAACACTATGATAGAAGTTCTTCAACCAATAAACTATATTCTGTCAGTGTTTATGGAACAGGGAAATCAGAGAAAATCATCATTTCTCCAGTTAGTTGTTTTGTAGATTATCACTGCTGCAGTTGTCTGCATTTTTTCTTAAAAACGTTATCTTTGTTTCATTGTCTTCCACAGTACCTTTAGCTACTTAGCATGAAATGAAAACTTACATGTTTTTCACATTTCATACACTCCTAGCAGCTCTGGGTGGAAGCAGTATAACCAAGCTGATAAATCAGAGAGTAAAAACTAATACTGCCTTTTCTCCTCTGCAGTGCTGTTCATTTGGGAGGAGAATAGACGTGGTAACAAGAATATTAATAAAAGATGCAGATCCATTTTTAATGATTCTTTGGCCCCTTTACTTTGAAACAGATTGTTATGACCGCGGTTGAGTTTTTTTTTACATCAGAATCTCAGTTTTTTATCGAGAGGTACTCACAAAAGCAGAATTTCTTTTTGCCAGTGTTAGCAAGATACCATAGTACACCTGCATGCAGCTGACAGTATGTGAATGAAACACATTGTCTTTTCTATCTTTTTCTGGAAGATAATCCTCAAGTAGCGATGCATTGGAAGAAATTGAAAGAAAGGATAGACCGTAGCTCTGCTGATCTGAAACAAATTTAGTTTGCTGAGATTTAATTCTCAGAAAACAATGCTGGGGGTGTGCTGTAATTCAAATTGAGAGTTTGCTAATGTTGGTTTTGGTGCATATCAAACCTCTATTGTAAACTTTATGAATCTGTTTTTAGTGTTCTTAATCATGCCTGTTACTTTTCTTCTGTTGTCTTGAAGGAGTTGGAATTGGATATAGAAGATGCTGCAAATAAGGATGTACCCCTTAACTGATGTCTTCTTTTTATACTTTGTCACATTTAAATGTTTCAGATCCTCCACAAATTGTAATACCACACAACGGTAACTAGTGTAAATACAAAATACAGATTTCAAATGATGATTTGATTTATAAAGTAGAAAAAAAGCTACCTAAACAAAGCTGGCCTTGTGCCAAAATGCAAACGTCCCTCTTGTTAAATCATGAATTATTTGTTATTGAACAGCTTTGGAACTTCACTAACCTGATTACTGCCAGACACTTTAAAACCAAAAAACATAACTTAAAAATAACTTGTCTGACAGCATGAAGTAGGCTAAAAGACCTCAAATGGTAACACATCACCTGAAATTTAGGAACAGCTGTGAAACAGTCCTTGGCATCTATTCATCTGGAAAGGGTTGCAGAGCCATTTCTTCGGCTTTGGGACTCCAGTAAACCATACTGAGGGCCATTATCTACAAATGGAAAAAACATGGAACAATGGTAGACCATCCCAGGAGTCCTATCAAAATTACTCCAAGAGCGCTTTGACAACTCATCCTGAAGGTAACAAAAGAACCAGAACAACATCTAAAGCTCTGCAGGTGTAGACTTGCCTCACTTTAAGTGTTCTTGGTTTAACGATAAGAAAGAAAGTTGTCAAAATGGCCTCAATGGGGGAGTTTCAAGGTCAGAATAACTGCTGACCAAAAAGAACACAAAGATCTGTGTCATCTTGAGGATCCCCAAGACTTTTGGGGCAACATAATTTTTGGACTGATGAGACAAAAGAGGAGGTTTTTAGGAATGCATGTCCCGTTGTATGTGTTGTAAAACTAACACAGCATGCCAGAAACAGGACATCCTACAGACAGTCAAACATGGTGGTGGTAGTGTGTTGGTCTGCAACTGCTTGGATTCTTCAGGACCAGGGTTGAAGGAAACATGAATTTTGCACTCAACCAGGAAATGTTGAAGGAGAATATCAAACCATCAAATCACGACTTTACCCTACAGCGGACTTAGGTTATGTAGAACATCAATGTTCCTAAGCACACCAACAAGCCAACCTCGAAATGGCTCAAAATAAATACATATATAGTATTTGAGCAGGATATTTATGCTCATAACCCATGCAATGTGGATGAATTAAAACAATTCTGCAAAGAAGAGTGGGCCAAGATTCCTCCACATTGACAAAGTCCCGATGCCAAGAGTGGCACAGTTACTCAGTTATTAAGTTTAGGGGGAAATTAATTTTTCAGATAGGGCCATGTTGGTCAGGGTCGCTTTTTTCCCTTGATAAATGAAGTTATCATTTGAAAACAGCTTTTTGCCATCTAATCGGTGGAATCTACAGTCGAAATCCATAAGGGGGCAAATACTTTTTACAGCCCAGTAGTTGTAGGAAAAGAGGAAAAAGGCACCAGAAGGATGTCATGTTGGTAGTGGTTGCACACACGTACAAACCCACTCACACACACACATCTGCATACATGTACGCACACACACAGTGATCAGCGCTCTCACGTTTATCAGAGGGGTAAGAGTCTGTCTTCTCACTGCAGCAGGCTTCTCTTTCTCATTGCTCTATCCCTCTCTTTTGCTTTGCTCATGCTGTGATCTCCTTCTGAAGCAACGCCACACTCGAGCTTTAATGAGCGGGCTGAGAGCAAGCGCTACACACAGATCTTCCATCAGCCAAAGAGAAGCGGGCAACTCTCAACGGCATAAGAGGCGACCAGACGAGCTGCTGATCTGCAGTCAGCTGAGAGGCAACTGAAGAAGGCAAATGACATTTCTGAGCAAGACGTAGGAAGAGGTTGTGAAGAGTCTTTGGAGACAAATCAGCTGAGAAAGAGAGAAATAAGAGAAGAATACTCCGGAGGGAAAGCTGACCTTCGGTGCACTCCATAGAAGAAGGACCTGTTTCCCAGAATCTCAACAATGGAGGAAACGCTCACCTGCAGTCGAAGCCCTTTCTCTCAGGTGTTTGGGCGCCAGGGTCAGCTCATGCAAGCCAGTAAGTGTTGATTTTAAAAGAACATTTGCAAAACCAAGTTGTAATGTTATGCAATGGAGGTGTTTAGGGAGATAACAATTAAGTCTGTCCCACTTTCTACCAGAAGAAACATATTTTCTTTTTCAGAAGCCTTTGATGGTTTAATCACTCAGTTCTCTAAGTGCTGTTTAATCTTGTCATCTGTGAAATCTTCATAAAGAAAGGAATTCCAGTTTAGCCATGGTTTCCTCGCATGCCCATGTTTTATATTCGCGCTTTAGTTCCAGAGTAACACAGTGTGGCACGTCGGTGTGTTAACGCTGATGGGCTGTGAGAGAGATGTCAGGTGTGAACATGTGTGCGCTGGCGGATGGTGTGCTCACTTTCTCCTGACTGCGATCTTTTGATCTCAGCCTGGCTGCACATGCCACAGGTCTGATATAACGGCAGTAAGAAAAATTACAGATGATATTAAATAGTTGGGTGCAATAATATACCTGTATGTAATACATCCAAATGTATCATCAGTATTTTTAATGTTTGAATTTTGGTGAGCTGGGGAAGTGTTTGTTTTATTAGAAGGGGTTGATATTTTCATCCTTGCAATAAAGATGCAGAATGCAGGATGACTAAAAAATATATTACTGCAGATTAGATTTACTGTGTCTTACAAAAGTATTCATACCCTTTGAATATTTTCACATTTTGTCAGATTACAACCACAAACTTCATATTGGGATTTAATGTGATAGAACAACACAAGCTAGCACATTTGTGTAGTGGAAGGGGTAGTTTTACAAATAGAAATCTGAGAAGTGTTGCATGAATTTGTATTCTTCCTCCCTTGATCAAAACCTTGTGGAACCCCCTTTTGGTGCAATTACAGCTGCAGATCTTTTGGGATATGGGTCTACCAGCTTTGCTCAGTCAGATTAGATGTGAGTGTCATTTAAGAGCAATTTTCCATTATTGCCACATATTCTTTTTTATTTGAATATAGGTCTGTACTTTGACTGGGTCTAATACATAGATTTGCTTGCACCCAAATCATTCCATTCTAGCGCTGGTTTTATGTTAAGGGCTGTTGTTCTGCTGGAAGGTGAACCTCCAACCCAGTATGAAGTCTTTTGCAGCCTCTCTCAGGTTTTCTTCCAGTGTTTCCAGCTATATGCACCGTCCCATCAACTGTAATTAATGCTCTCAGAACGTCTTTCTTTATTCTGAGAATAAATCACACATAGGTAGACTGAATTTAGGTACTTCTGAGGGGAATTAGATTTAATTGTATATTGTGGTGTCAGACTAAAGGGGGCTGAATATACATGCATTTTTAGATTGTTTTTGTAAAAAAGTAAAAACCATCTATAATATTCACTCTACTTTACACATGTGTGCTACTTTATGTGGTCTATCACATAAAATATAAAATACAATAACGTTTGTATTCTAATGTGTAAAACCTTCAGTTAGCATGAATACTTTTGAAAAGCACTGTCCATAGTGTAATGTTTTACTTAGTATGTTCTGCATTTTGAGATCTATGATCAGTTGTTTATACTCTGCTCCTGTCAGGGATATACAAATTCCAGTGGTGTCACTGTGTGCTTTTTAAGACTTTATGCAAGCAATTTTTTTGTTTAAAAAAGGTGTCAGGGTGGTACCTTACTAAAGTAAAAAATGCCCTTGGCCATGGTTGATCTAATGTCAAGCAGAGTCATGGTTTCCAGAGGTTTCCTACAGATTCAGGTGATTACATGCTCATGTCTGCTCAGCGAGTTCATCCTCTGCGGTGCAGAAATGTTTTTCCTTTTCTTAGCTCTACTAAAGTACATTTATGGGCACTTTATTAGACTGTGTCAAAAATGAGCTAAATCCACTTTACTCACTCATCAATATTCAATGGCCTTCTTCCTGGTAGATGTTTAAGCTTAAGGAAAACAGAGGCCTGGATTTGGCCTTTCACACCCCCGAAATAGAAAAAAAACTTGCACAGCAGGTATTTATTGCATTGTCTTTGCTTTATTGATTTTTTTATGTTGTATGATTGCTTAATATACTGTGAAAAGTTATTTTAGGACACAAATCTATCTTTCTTTTGCATCAAATACAAAAGGCCATGTCCACATTAATACTTTTATTTTACATAACCCTATGGAGTTTACATGTGCTCATTATGTTGCTTTCCAAAAATTATACCCAAAGTTAGTGGAGACATTCATGCTGTGCAGCATCTTCCCTATCAGTCTAAAGTGTGGAGGATTTAAACCCAAATGCCACTCTCTAGTCGTGAAACTGGCATTACTATTGTATGTGTTGTGATGAATTACAGTCGCTCCTGCGCTTCCCCAACTTATCTATGCTCTTTGAAGCTTCTGCTGCATGGCTGCGATTTTGGATGTGTGAGACAGGCAGGGGAGGGCGGTAAGAAGAAGAGAAAAAAAAGGGAGAGCGGTGAGAAGAGAGGGCAAGAAAGAGAGCAGGCTGCACACTGTGTGAATAGGAGATGGGTGTTTTATTCTATTTTTAGCAGCTTTATATGGTGTTACACAGTTGTTTAGAGACTAATCCACAACAGTGCTGATCCACAATATTAGAAGTGAGAAGAGTAATTATTAGAGGGATTTTTTAAAATAGTTTTGGCTGTCACCCATGATTGAATCAGAAGTCCTTCAGCCATATGCAAAGTCCTGCTTGAGCCGTGGGGAGAAAATTCATTCAACGAGTGGTACACTTGCCCAAAGACCTGAATATTAATGTCCTTGTGGTGGTCTCCTGGCTGAATAAAAACTGACAGAATTTTTTCTTTCTCATAAACCGAATTCACGTGGCAGAGCCAGGTGCGTAATCCAGATTCAGTTCTCTATCTGCCCACTTGTGGTGTGATGTGTTATCAGAAATCCCTCAGCAGCTTCTGATTAGTAGAGGAGCACTTTACTGGCTTTAAAGTAGTTAAAGTGCTGAATTAAAGTCAATTTTGCAAGATTGCCTGTATATTTTTGTAAAGTCGGTTTAATAATGGAGAAAGACATTTTCTAACAGCCACTAGTTGGTGTAAATGTATCATAATGTTATAGAAATAACAAAGAAAATTGTCAGCTTGTCATCTTAAAAGCCAAATTAAGAGACACCTTGTTTCTGTAAGTAAAAAGAATCTGTTTTCTCACCAGGGTCCAACATTTTCAACTCACCTTCCAGCTTTCTGTTTTTTCATGTCTCACATCATCTCTCGGCCCAAATTTCCCACATCAACCTTCTTATAGCTTGAAAATAAAAAGCATGTAATAGGATTAATGTCAGACACTAATTAGCTTTCCCCTGCACTGCATTTTCTTATTTTGATCTTTTTATTTTCGTATTTTGAAGCTGGTGGAAACCATTAAGTAAATTGCTTTTAATACTTTTTTTCTTATATATTCTAAATTAACTCTTGTATTGCTTCAGCTCACAGTATCTTTTATAAATACCTATTTAACACTACATAGAGCACAGGAGCAGATAAGCAGGCAATATGAAGTATGTCTGATTTATTGGTGAACATTTCATTACTGGACAAGTTTTGGCTCCAGGAAAATGACTATTACTTTCTCTTATGAGATTTAAAAAGTTTATATCCTTGTTAAAATGTTTGGTTTTTGCAATGTTAAAAAGATGGAATGATAAACAATTTGAAAACTTTAAAATGACACTTATGCCATACATTTCAACATGAAGAACAAACAACTCTGTAAAGAGAAGACCTTCAAAAAATGCAGTAATAACTTGGTTGGATAGATGTGAGCCCCCTAAACAAACACTTTGCTGAAGCACCTTCTCAAGCATCTTCAGCATTCAGCCTTCTCTAAAACACACCTGACATCAATGATATATAATCTGCTTAACGTAAAAACATGTTTGTGTCAAAGTCATTTTTTTCTATTACCCAATACTCATTGCATTGTATAACTAAAATCTTAGTTTGGTGAGAGGTTGCAAATGAGCAAAATGATCTTAGCTTATCAATCAGAAGAAGGCTCCAATAAACTCAGCAGAATTATATATATCATAATACAGAGGACACGGACATCCATTATTGGAAGAAATATACAACATCCAGTCTTTTTTGTCTTAAATTGCCTACAGGACAAGAACAAAACTGGTCAGTGGAGCTGCCAAAACAAAACTGACAAAGCTGCAAATATGTCTGATTCATGTTGGTTGTGTTCGATATGTGACAACAGCCTCCCTTATTCTCCATATTTGGACAAAAAAAAATCAAGATTGCAAGATGAAAATCCTTGATTCCAAAGAGAACAGAGGCCTGGCTAAAATCCCCCAATACCTTGTGGGAGAATGTCTTAAGGTCTGATAAAACCCAGAAAGAGCTTCTGGGCTGAACTACATGCTTGAACAAAAACAGTGCGGCAAATCACTAGAAGCACGCCTACAGTGAGACATTGTGGTGGCAGTGTCATGCTCTGGGGTTAATTGTTACAACATGAAATTTGCTCTTTGTCAAGTTGGATGAAATTATAAATGCCATTAAATTTTAGCCCACAATTTTTAAATGCCAGAAAGCTGAAGGTCCTGTGTTTCATCATGACATGAGACCCAGGTTAGGGTTAGGGTTAGGGTTAGACCCAGGTTCAAATCAACAACAAAATGACTTCATACAAAAAAAATTGCAGAGATAAATCTGATCTGATCTCACCTGAAGACATCTGTTTGATGATTTGTGTTTTTCTTCAGGTGCTGTACAGAAACACCTGTTACAGACAACACATAAATATTAGAAGGAACAAATAAATGTTCTGTTTAGAAGATAAAAAGGGACTCCCATAAATGCCCTCTCAATACCTCAGCAAGCCACTGGTGAATCTCGCTCTGGAGGGGTGAGCATGATTTGATGTTTTAATGTGTGACCACTGCAGGTGTTGGACATAATTTTGTCTTCTTTGAAGTGATTAATTCCTCTCCTTCTGCCACCCATGTTATGGTTCCAGCAAACTCATTGAGATTGCTCCCACCTCCTTACCCAGTAGGCTTTCCTGCAGTTAGAGATTAGCTTCATGCTGCCGGTATTGCTAATCATGTAGAAGTCACGTTGCAGGAACTATGCCTCTGTAGTTGGAGAGCATGCTCAAGCCAGTTTCTGTTATTACTTTTAATGTATATGACTCACATTATTTAGTCTTTTTAAGGGGGAAATTTTTAATTCTATTAGTTGATTTACCTGCTTTGGCGTGAAAGGATTACCTACGATTGAGTGACTGCAAGATCTTTGCAAAAATACCTTCTCTCACACATCTTACGTTAATTTTGTGCATTAAACTTACTTTTTGCACACCATTTAAACAAATTTGGCTATTTTCAGAAAAGATAACACTTAAATGCTTCACACTACTAACATATTAATTGACTCATAATTTATAATTATTTGTGATTGACTTTTTTTGACTGAAGACAATTTTGGGGACTATTTTCAGGGTTATGAGGCTTTACACTAAGTAAAACATTGTAATTTGTAATACATATAGAATTTAGGAGTCATGAAATATATAAAACTTCTGCAGGCAACGGGCTGCTTTTGCAGCATGTTTTGTTGATAAGTACTTTTAAGCAGAATTTTTTGCTCAAGTGTCTTTATATGCAGTTCAGCTTAATCCTAAATAGTTTAATTTATCACATATTTACAATAATATATTTTTACTCTAGTCTTTGAGTAGTATTTCAGAAAATACAAAAGAAACATACACTTTTTTTTGTAGTTAGCAGATCTCTAATGAAGCCAACCTTATTGAGAGGTCAGACAAGGATGAATACTGATCATCCATCTGCACCAGTTGGCTGAGTTATCTTCACATGGAGTGAAAAATAAGAAAACAAAAAAACATTGCTCTTGCATCAGAACTTTATTCCAGTCAAAATCAGATGAATTAGAGAGCTTCCCATTGTGACAAACCAGTCTTGCTGAAAAACCATGAAGTCTTGCAAATATGGAAATTTAAATCAGGATATATGTATGTGTGAGGGGACCTATTTTTCCTGTCCCTTGACAGTAGAAAAAAACAAATCAGTCACTGCAGTGATTTGAGTTTAAGCAGCAAGCTGTAGCACACCTGGCATGTTCTGAAGAATTCACCCTCTCCCTTTATGTCTTGGAATTGGAAAACTCTAGCTTCTGTTAACCTTCAGATGAATAAGCAAGCTGTGAGAGATCCTGACTGAGAAGTCAGCAGGCAGCTCCTTCTCCTCATCCTGTTTCTATCTTCCACTAAGCTGGATTTCTAATATAAGGTTTGGTTTTTTGTGCAGGCTGTCACACATTCTGAATACAAATCACACATGTTTAAAACTGTTATGGAGATTTCTGTCTCAATGCTTCCTCTCAAGAGGGAGCATTGACTGGAGACTCGGATCAGTGAAGCAGGAAAAAAGCTAACAGATTTAATCTACAGGACAGCAGAGGCCATAAAGGAGATGTTTGACGTGGTGGAAAAATGATGTTAAAAGTGTAGAAATTACTTTGCTTTGATTAAACCTTAACATACCTTGATATACTGATATCACATTTCATGCAATCATCTGCAATTTTTTCAACATGCAGCTCTATCCACAACCATCAAGTATCATGTTTGAAAATGTACTGTATTTAACAGCAAAACAATTGACAGAAGCTGTGCATTTAATTTATACATTACTTAAACTACAGGCCAAATATTATGGAACCAGGATCACATTTTTGCAATAAATTTAGTTTCAGTGGTATAGCTTACAATAATAAAAACAAACACCAATATGTATATAAGGAAAAGCAAAGCAATAGCACATTTCAGCAACAAGAGAATTAAAAGTGCTTTACATGATGAAAAAAGTACATTGCAGTGGCATGATAAAGGAAACTAAAGAAAAGTAAAGAAAAGTTACACTACAGACTGAAATTAATGAAAGCACTCGATTCATTTAGGCATATTTTCTTAACATAAAGTGAAACATTTCTCCCTAGGGAGGAGGCAACGCCTTAGAATTGTTCTGACCCATTTTAAGTCTCGATAATTGGGGAATATTTCTTTTGAAACCAGCCAGAACTCCCTTTTACTGCAATTATCAGAGATTTGTGTTTTTTCTTGCCTCAATAAAGAAAAATTGTGAACAGAAACATGAAGTTGCTTAAAAATGTTTGGCTTGTAGTGTACATTACGATATAAATACATATCTAAAGAATTATTCAAATGTTCTTATCAGAAAAAAAGTGAACGATAAGGGAAATAGTGCCTTATTATCGGAGATGCAAAGATTTGATTTGTGAAGATAGTTTTGTTTCCGGTTTTTGAAAATCTTCCCCTCTACCGATGGTCCACATGGCCCTGTCTTTCAGTGTTTAACCCTTTCTCTCTCCTAGACATAGCTACTGACTGAGCTTCTACTGTGACTAACTCTGTGCTTTCTTTCAGACTCTAACCTTGAAAACTGGCTCAGAGTTTATCTGTTCTTTCTTTCTAGATGAAACGACTAAAGGAGCTACATCCATTAACATTTACTTTTCCTTCCCATAGAAAGTACTCCTG